>CM065052.1:270703499-270892546 GCA_032883995.1 Coronaproctus castanopsis
TCGCCCGTCACTCTGCCATTTTCAATTAATTATTATATTCTTCGAAATATGAAGCCCATTTTTTCGTGTTTCATAACGGGGTCCGGACATATTATCGAAGCTTGGCCGTGTAAAATTTATTTATATATATATACATCACGATCACGATAAGTATTTATCTATCCACTCCTGAATGAATGCTTTCCCCATTGTTGTAGCCATTCGCTCCACTGACTGTGTTTGTTCCCGTATCCATGTATTCTTTTTACGATCCGATAATCTTATATCCAGCATTATTCTCTCATGTGCTGTCTGAGCTTTCCTTATCCTTTTCAAATTTGTTTTTGTACATGGCCACGTTTCCGAACCATATACAGGAATCGGAAGTACACATTTGTTATGTAATTTACGTTTCAGATTAATCGGTATTATTGTGGAATACTATGCGTAATTTTCCAAGCGCAACCCATGATAGTGATATTCTTCTTGTCACTTCTGCTTTCATTGTCTATATTTGTAGTGATTCTTTGACCTAGGTATATGTAACTATTTACTTGCTCTATCTGTTCCAATTTTACTGCTATTTGTAAACTTTTTCCTTTGTTCGTCATTATTTTTGTTTTATGTAAATTTATTTTCAGTCCTATTTTGTTCGAGTGTACATTTAAATCTGTTATCATCGTCTATAGCTCTTCTGCACTTCCGCTCACTAGAACTATATCGTCCGCGAATCTGAGGTGATTCAAATATTCACCGTCTATTCTAATACCGGTTGTAGTCCAATTCAAGTTTTTAAACACGATATCCAAAGCGCAGATAAATAATTTCGGTGAAATGGTATCTCCTTTTCTAACAACTCTTTTTATTGGGATCTTTTTCGTTTTATTCCATAAATTTATTTGCATTGTAGCACACCCATAAATGTTCTTTATAATTTTTATGTACTTGTCACTGATACCAATTAGTTTTAATGAATTCAGTACTGTCCAGACCTCTACTGTGTCGAACGCTTTCTCGTAGTCTATAAATGCCATGTATAAATCTATGTTGTACTCTTCACATTTCTGTATTAGCATTGTAATTGTCAGCAGATGTTCGATCGTATTAAATGCTGATCTGAGGCCAGCCTGTTCTTTTGGCTGATTGAAATCGATTTGTTGTGTTATTCTATTCGTTATTATACGAGAAAATAATTTATACATTTGTGACAGTACACTAATTTGGTCTGTAATTGCTCAGATTGCGCATATCTCCATTTTTATGTATAAGGACTACTTCTGCTTCCATCCATGTTGTTGGTATCTTAGCTTCTTCGAAACACCGATTGGAAAGTTGACAAATTGCAGTAATCATCGTGTCACCACTATATTTAATCATCTCCGCTAGGACTCCATCTGCTCCGGGGGCTTTGTTTTTTTTTATTCTTCGAAGCACGTTCCTTATTTCAGGAATCTCTTCAATATTTTTATCTACAGCTTCTTTACTCCTATTTACGACCACATGAAGCTGTATCTTTGTATTACTTCAGGGAACCGGAGCCTTAACCGGTAACGGGCGCGTCTACAGGTGGCGCATAGTAGAACGGCCTACAGATATGTAGGTTAGCTGCGAATAAGAGTCAAATAAGCAGTCGCGGAAAAAGAGCGGCTACTGGTGGAAAACCTCAGGCAGGTGATTCCAGTAGTGACAGGGCAAGAGACACGAGGATGCAGATGATCAGCTTGAGGAACTGGTCATAAAAGTCTGCATAAATCTTACGACTGTCTCTCCCTCGGCGGGTTTAGGTCGCCGTAAAAACCTTACACTGTTATCTCCTCAGTAACAAACCGCTGCCTTGTGGTTCGGGCGTTTACCCAAAGGCTAAGGGAGTAAACCCTAACAGAAAATCAGGAAGCAGAATAACACAGATTTACCATCTCTGTTCCTATAATAATTCTACTTATATATAAATTAGAACGAAATAATTTTAAAAGTGATAATTAAACGAACAAATTAACAGATAATGATAATAATTACAATAATATTGAAACAGAAGAGTATATACAGCTACATGATAAATAACCTGGCAGTAGGGATAAAATGTTTCTTCCAATTTACCCGGTCAGCGCGGAAGATTAAGCTTTATTTTCCCAAATATGACAGTAAGAAAAACGAAAGGCCGTAACAGCCAAGGCCATAATGGGCAACCGGATATGACACCAGCTCCTTCACCGCCTAGTGCAAATATAAACAGAAGGAGTAAACCTCCCAAATGTGACAAAAAACATCCTGGATATGACCAAAATATTTATCATATAATGTCAGAACTCTATCAACGGAAGATAAACTAATTGAATTAGAAGAAGAAATTGCTAACATCAAATGGGATATACTTGGATTGAGCGAAGTGAGAAGACCAGGTGAAAGTGTAACAAAATTGCGATCACAACAAATAATGTATCACATGGGGCAGAATAAATATTGTTTAAATGGAGTAGGATTTCTGATAAACAAGAAGTGGTCTGACAATGTAGAAAAATATGTCGGAATATCGAATAGAGTTGCATACCTTGTGATACGAATAAATAATAAACAGAAGCTGAAAGTTGTTCAAATATATACACCAACAGAAGCTCACGAAGCAGAAGAAGTACAAAAATTATACGAAGAAATACAGGATAGTTTAAACCGAAAAAAATGCCAATATGTTATTATAGTCGGCGATTTTAATGCCAAAATTGGGACACGTTCAGACGAAAAGGAGACAGCAATTGGGAAGTACGGTACAGGCATCAGAAATGAAAGGGGAGAAATGTTAGCCAGCTTTCTCGAAATGAATATATGCCACGAATACATTCTTTAAAAAGAAAGAAAAAAGAAAATGGGCATGCCCTGATTACAAACATAAAAACGAAATCGATTTCATAATTTCGAATAAACTACATATAATACAAGATGTCACAGTACTAAGCGTTGTAAACACAGGCAATGATCACAGATTGGTAAAAGTCAAACTAAAAATCAATTTGAAGCAAGCTAAATATAAATCGAAACAGATGCCAGTGAATGTAGACCCGAAAATATTGTCTCAAAAACTAGAAGAATACCAGAAAGACTTGCATTTTGTACTACTAAAAAAACCAACAGCAACGGTTGAAGATGAAGTGAAGTTTATAGCGGAAACATTGAAGAAGTGTGCAATTAAAGCAGCACCGAAAATTGAAATATTAAATAACGAATTAAGTGCCGACACTAAATCACTGTTAAAAGAACGAAGAATTTTAAAAGTGGACAGGGATAAAAATTTGATTCAGTGGGCAGAGTTAAATAAAACAATAAGAAAAAAAAAGAGAAATGATATCAGGAATTTCAACACCCGTCTCGTACAGGAAACTATTGAAAACAATAAAGGTCCGAAGATATTCAGAAAGGCATTGTCCTGCGGAAATAGAATACTAACAAAAATAATTAGTACTACTGGACAAGTTGTGACAAATAAACACAAAATAATTCAAGAAGTGGAAAACTATTTTATAGACAATATATATATATATATATATATGAATAAGTTAATCCTACAATGAAAGATAAATTAACAATAAATGAGGATAAGGGAAACCTACCGGATATAACAATAAGTGAAATCAAATACGCTTTAAAGAAAATGAAAAATATCAAAGCTAGCGGGCCGGATGGTATAATCCCAGAAATGATTAAAGAAGGAAATGAGGAGATTTTGGATTTGCTGAAAAATCTGTTCAACAAATGTTTAAACTATTCCGCGACTGTGGAACGAAGCAGATGTTATCCTAATACACAAAAATGGTGATATAACTGGTCTAGAAAATTACAGGCCAATTAGCTTATTATCACATATGTACAAACTTTATATAAGTATTATTACAAATCGAATGACGAAACAAATAGATTACTGCCAACCGTGCGAGGAAGCGGGCTTTAGATCCGGTTTCATCACGCATGATCACATTCACACTATCAGGATTTTAATATCTTAGGTCAAAGAATGCAACATGGAATTGCACCTGGCGTTCATCGACTATCATAAAGCGTTTAATACCGTGGAAGCATGGACAGTGTTGAAGGCGCTTGAAGAAAATGGTATAGATGATGAATACATCGACATAATTAAAAATATTTATAATTCGCCAATGATGCAAGTACAGCTGGTGGAAAAAACAAATAAAATACCGTTAAAGAGAGGCGTCAGACAAGGAGACACAATATCTGCGAAGTTATTTATAGCAGCCTTAGAACGTATGTTCAAAAATTTGTCTCTCGGGAGTCTAAAGGTGTGAATATTGATGGGAAGAAAATTAGTCACTTGCGTTTTGCCGATGACATTGTGTTGATTAGTAATAATGTTGGTACCTTACAGGAAATGATAACTGACTTACATAACTGTTCCAAAAAAGCAAGATTAACCATCAATATTAATAAATCGAAGATCATGACAAATACACCTCAAAAGTTACAAATAAAACTAGATGACCAGATACTGGAATAGGTCAATGAATATATATATATACCTAGGTCAAATTATTACCACACAGAAGGAAACAATGCGTAAAGAAATTAAAAGGCGAACGCATCTATCGTGGATAGCTTTTGGGAAGTTTAGTACTGTCCTCAAAAATAAAGATATACCTACAGCTTGAAGAAGAAAGTATACGAACAGTGCATCCTTCCAGTGCTTTACGGAGCGGAAACATGGAGCCTAACGAAGTATGTTGTTAAGAAACTTGCAGTGATACAGGGAACCCAAGAAAGATTAATATTAGGCATCAAGATATCAGACCAGAAAACCAACACGTGGATAATACAGCAGACTAAATTGTCAGATGTAGTCGGACGTGTAGCGCAGTTGAAATGGAATTGGGCAGGTCATGTAGCAAGAAGAAACGATGACAGGTGGACGAAACGAATAACAGAATGGCTTCCAAGAAAAGGACGCAGAAGTCGTGGTCGGCCGGATACAAGGTGGCAGGGCAATATACATAGATCAGCCGGTGTGAAATGGATAAACGAGGCCCAAGATCGCTACAGGTGGAAACAAAAGGGAAACGCTTACATCCAGCAGTGGATTGATATAAGCGCATCGTGATCGTGATATATATATATATATCTCGTTAATTTCGCGCACAGATTCAGTTAGGTACTACATGTTCCGAGATTTCTTCTAAACGATACTTTTTGTTCACACACAAACTTAACTTTATTTCCTCTTCTTCTTCCTTTATCTCTGTAGAGGGCGTAGTGATGTTAAGAAATGGCCGCATATGTTATTGTTCTCCGTGTTGATCTATTGTGAGCAACCAGCAGTGCTTCGTGCATAAGCCAATTAACAATTTTAACTGATCAGCTCTACTCGTTCTTGGTCTTCCTCTTTTTCTTCGTCCATTCACTTTTCCAGTGATTATTAGACGTTGTAGAGAATTCATATCTCTCGCAATATGTCCGAAGAAGTGAAGAAATCTTTTCCTTATTCTGCTTGACAAACGTCTATGTATTTTCAACTTCTTATTTACTTTACGGGCATACTAATTAAATATATTACGTTGTTTTATTTAAAAAAAAAAACAATTAATCTCCCCACTCCGAAAAAAAAAAATTGTACTTATGGACGAATATTCTAAAGTTTCGCCGACCGGTGGTGAAAGTAGACGAGAATCCCGGAACATAATCTGTATCAACGACCTTTAGCGAACCTTGATTTAGAGTATCAGTCACGATTTTACATAAACTTGACAATCTATTCATTAGCCTTCTCTCTACACTCATTATAATCTCGTATCGATATCGACCAGTCAACATAGTTCGCTCTATTTTATTTACCAGCGGACAAGCTCCTCTATAAATATCGTCGCTTTTTTCAAACACACCAACGCGCACTCTGATCATTGTTGTTCCAGCGGAGACGTTATAATTAACTTTTGCCGTTATATTACCGATAACAATCGCCGAGATTAATCTGTTTCTTCTCGTTGTGACAGAACGTCGTTAGGTTATTTATCTGTTAGTTTTATACGTACCACATTTATAGGAAGTAGCGGTTCAAAGGATAGACAAGACTTGAGGCTAGCTGCAATTACGTCACGTTTTATAATAGGCTATCACCGTGACATTCTATAAAAGCATCCAGGAAACAAAGTCGAACGTAAAAGTAAATAATAAAAAAGCAATTTAAAACTATTACAAAGCCCCCCGGAGGTAAGACTTTAATAATGAACTTGAAAATTAATAATAACACAAAATCCATCGTAACTTTTTCGTAAGGTGAACTGCTATTACAACTACAAAGCGATTTAGATCGGTTCGGATCTTTTAATAATAACAACGTTATCGTTAACATATCATCGTCGGCATTCCAACGTTTCCATAACAAGTACGAATTACTTAGCCGCATAACGGCGTACATAAATACATAATACACACGCGTAACGGTGAATGTCGACTAGGATGTCATTGAAATTGTAACGGTACTACGCTCCGCAGTAACGGGAAGATTTGGTTTTTTTCCTTTTAATTTTTGTTATTTTTTTGGTTTTTTTATGTTTAATTTTTTTTTTTTTGAATGGACAGAATTTTCAATTTCCGATGTAAAATTAAAACCTTCAGAATACCTCATGACGAGGGATAGCGAACAAACCTTCTTTTTACACTTAATTCCACTAATAATAATACACAGTAGTCGTGATAACAATAATTAATGGTGCAAAGAACACAGGTACGCCTACTTCGTGTAATCCGAAAAGTAATTGCGATCAAAAGAACCGAGTGATTGTAAATTAACCAGCAGTAACGAGAGTATGGTAAGCGAAATATCATATTTAACAGAGAGCCTCGTAAAAATTGCACTTTCTAAGCATTACCTTAGAACGAGCATATGCATATACATGTATATGTTTTTGCCTGAATATCCTTGTAGACGCGTAAAACATAGGCTTAGATATACACTCGTGCACTGTATGCATATTATACATATACATATATATATATTATATATATACATAATTAATGAAGAAGGGATAAAATTCATTCGGAAAATGATTAAGTATATCTATCTATATGTAATATACACATATATCTCGTTGAAGAAATTAAAAGACGCATTGCAATTGCCAGTACAATAATGTCGAATACCAACTAGACTTTGCAAAAGCCACGACGTGACTATGCCTACGAAAATACATCTCATTAATACGTTAGTGTCAATCTTCCTCTATGTTTCTGAATGTTGGACTCTCGAGAAAAAAAGACATTCACAGCGTAAATGCGCTTGAAACGCACTGCTCGAGGAGAATACCGAGGACATCGCGAACTGTCAAGCAATCTAACATCTTAATACTGCAGGAGGTTTGAATAGAAGTAAGACCGAAGGATATGGTACACGAAAGAATTGTTAGCTACGTAGGGCATATTTTAATGAGTGACGATCTTGAAAAGCAGATTATAAAAGGCAAAGATAGAAGGTACCAGAAAACGTGAAAGATTACCTCCTTTAAGATATATCGACCGAATGAAGCAACTGCTCAGAATTCCACTACATCGGTGGATAATATTAGTCGCAGATTGAGCAAAATGATTATCCAGCAGATCGGTTCGTAAAGTTCGCAGTATTCAGATTGAGTGACCAATGTATATATATATATATATATATATATATATATATATATATATATATATATATATATATATAATATTTTAATGTCGAACTACAACTAAATTTTATCGTAATTTGACGGCTCAAAAGTAGTGTAGTTTTTTTCACAATTCTTCGGATATGATGTACAAATAAAATTGAATTGGGATAGCGTATACGATAAATCTTTGTGAATTTACAATCGTAAAATAAGTTTATAGAAATACGAGTTAGTAAGTATACACGTTGGGTAGGTTGTAAGGGCATCTACATTTTAAAAAAACATCTGTGCTTCGAAGCGTAGGGAATAAGTGAAACTCAACACGTGTTAACTGAATTCGATACAGAGTTTTTTTAATTTTTACGGGGTGTATACACACATACATACACATATGTATGTGTGTGTACTATATATTTTTGTATATATATATATATGTATATGTATATATATATATGTATGTATATATATGTATATATATATATATATATATATATGTATATGTATATATATATATATATATATATTCGTTTTGCGGATTAACTCCCCATGTATATCGCGCCAATAGAAATTTCACTTCAAAAAATTATTATTTATTATTATTATTATTTTCTAAACGAGTTGGTAAAACGAGGGTGATGGATGTAGAGCAGGCAGTAGTTCCTCGATATACTAAATATCACTCCTGAATGCAGGCAGGTTATAATGGTGCTGTATTATATAATTCTTTACCAGTAACTGTTAGAACTGATCTCAAAAATTTCAAGCGACGTCGAAAGGAAATTTTGGTAGACTACATTTTTGGGATGAGTTAGTGAATAAATAAATATATAAAGGGAAAAAAAGCTCGATAGTGATTGGCTTTGTGGACGTGCATGAGATATGGATATTTGGCTGCAGTATAATATGAAGGAAACACGTGTGCTAATATGATCGTATATATGTCAAAGTACGTGAGAGTATTAACGTAAAGAAATAATTTATTTCGATTACTATTATTATTATTATTATTATTAATTTATATTATACGTATTTATTGTTGTTCTAATTATTTGATGTACAGAATTTTGGTTGTTAATAACATATGTATGTAATTATGTTGCTCGGCGATTAAGTTTAAAAAAAAATAAAAAAAAAATGTCATATGTTGGTCTGGTGCTCAGGTTTATGTATATTGTTTATATATGTAAGAAGCCTCCTTTATGTGGTATTTATTATGTACTGTTCTCCGAATAAAGTTTGATTTGATTTGATTTGATTTGATTATTATTATTATTATTATTATTATTTAGTTTTTTAATTCCCAGGGAATGTAATAATAAAAAATAAATATAAACTTATATCAAAAAAGGTTCAGCAGCTCTCCAGGAAATCGAAAAAAGAATATTATTCGCAGTTACTAAATAAGCACATATCTAATCAAAAGTACTACTGGTCTATTGTAAACAGGGTAGTGGGTAAGAAAAAGTCATCTATTTCGGATCTAGTGATTAATGGCGTAAAAACATCTGTGGAGGGTAACGAGAAGTTCGTATCTAATAGCTTCAATTCGTACTACAAAGAATGTGTAAAGGATCTATTATTTGATAATATAGTTTCAGTACAGTCTAAGGATATAAATCCATTTCATCTGGATAATCATAGTAGTTCGTTCGCCTTCTCTGACTTTACTCACGACGAAATACGGAATATGTAATACTTTCAAT
This sequence comes from Coronaproctus castanopsis, assembly GCA_032883995.1. Taxonomy (NCBI): domain Eukaryota; kingdom Metazoa; phylum Arthropoda; class Insecta; order Hemiptera; family Monophlebidae; genus Coronaproctus; species Coronaproctus castanopsis. The sequence goes on from CM065052.1 coordinate 270,712,822, forward strand.
GATAAAACTTCTTTCGGATTCGACGACATTTCTGTGATTCTAATAAAAGAAAATATCGACTTCTTCGTCTCGACTCTTACTTACTTGTTTAATGAATCTATTAATTGCGGACAGTTTCCAGAAGTTTTGAAGCTAGGTATAATTACACCGATTTATAAATCTGGCGATAAAACAGTTATGTCCAACTACAGGCCTGTTTGCATCCTTTCCAATATCTCAAAAATATTGGAAAAATGCGTCAAGGTTTTAATGTCCAATTATTTAAAGAGTATAAATTACTTCAACTTAAATCAATTTGGTTTCTTATCAGGTAAAGCTACCGATGACGCTCTCTACCATCACACTGTGTATATTACCGAAAATTTAGGTCGTTCTGTTGTTGCGGTTTATTTTGATCTAAGTAGAACATTCGACACACTTAATCATGTTATTTTATTGGATAAATTATATGCTTGTGGTTTTAGTGGTTCAAGACGTACCTTACAGAATGTAGGTATGTTACTAAGATAGGAGACAAAATGAGTGATGAGGTGATGCAGGACTTCGGGGTTCCGCAGGGTAGTGTGTTAGGTCCGTATTTATTTTTAATATATTTAAATGATTTATGTAATTTAAAGGTAACAGGAAAAATTTTAAGCTATGCTGACGATACAGTTTTGTTAGTGAATTCACGATTTCCAAATATAATGCAGTTTTTAGTACAGAATGATGTAAACAAAATATCCAATTGGCTAGCTATTAATCGGTTAGTTTTAAATCAAAGTAAAACTAATTATGTTGTTTATAATAATCAAGATCAAAAGTTGTGGTCAAATTTTTCGATCAAATTATTTAATGGTTCAGTTTTGAATAGGGTTTCTGAAATTAAATATTTGGGTATACAGCTGGACAGTAATTTATGTTGGTATGCACAGTCTAAATATCTTGCTAATAAGTTGAGAAAATTGAATTATCTGTTTTATTATCTTCGGCAATACTTTTCGTATACTCATCTCCGTCGGTTATATTTTGCCTTTTATCAACCTGTATTGTCGTATGGCATCGTTCACTGGGGAGGAGCTGCCACCTATCACATTACACCATTACAAACTTTACTAAATTCAGTGTTAAAGGGAATTACTTCTGGTGAGGTGGCATATGTCAAAGGATCAATTTTGTCCATTAAACAATTGTATGAAATACAACTTTTGAACTTCGTTTGTAAGAACAGGAAGGGTTTCCGTATTGCAATTTCGGGGGGGTAGATTGAGGTCAGCGAATGATGAAAAAACTGTAGTTCCCCTATATTAGAAAATATCATACAAGAATGCAGGCTAGTTATGCCGGTGCTGTTCTATTTAATTCGTTACCGAACGTTGTAAAGGTTGATTTAATAAATCGCAAAGTATCTTGCCAAGTATATTACTAGCAAAATTGTATATAAACATTAGCGTAACATTTTTAGTAGCGTTTATTATATTCTTTCGATACAGATACGTTTTCTTAATTTCTTTTGTTTGTTCATGTTTTATTTACTTATTTATTTATTTATTTTATTTACCTATTTTATTTTTTAATTGTGTTTTATTGATCTATATTTATATACATTTTTTTATAGTTGTTACTTATGTATGTGTGTGTATGTACCACTTTGTGTTTTTTGCTTTCTGGTCGGTGTGTAGGGGTTTGTGTGGACATGTTAGTTTCTTTGCGACTACCGTGCTTATGAGTTAAGTTTATTTATGAGTGTCGTCATTGTTTTTTGTTTTTTGTTTTTTTTTTTTAATTTATCCGCAAGTTGCGCAACTTATGCGGCGGAAGTTCTCAGATTACATTTCATTTTGTACTTTAATAGCACATAAATAAATGATTTGATTTGATTTTATTTTATTTGATTTGATTTGATTTGATTTGATTATTATTATGATTATGATTATTATTATTATTATTATTATTATTATTACTAGATTGTATTACAGATTTTCATTATTTAAATTCACAATTTGATTATTATTATGATTATGATTAGGATTATGATTATGATTATGATTATTATTATTATTATTATTATTATTATTATTATTATTATTATTATTATTACTAGATTGTATTACAGATTTTCATTATTTAAATTCATAATTTGATTATTATTATGATTATGATTATGATTATGATTATTATTATTATTATTATTATTACTATATTGTATTACAGATTTTCATTATTTAAATTCATAAATTAATTTGTGTATTTTCTTCACCACATTATCTAACCTTTATATCATCGGGTGCTAATATTTAAATTATTAATTCTCGATTCCTACAAGTTATATAGTAGGGCGCTGTACGATTTTTACCTTTGTTCGTTGCCGCGTCAAATAACGTTATTGTATGAATCACGATGCAGTTATTAAATAAATAATTTATACATTGTAAAGCTCATTCGGGTTATGTAGGATAAAGAATGGCACGGCAAAAGAGGTGAAACTTTGAACTTTACCATTGGATTAAATTTTCACGTCTTAATCCGATGTCTATCATCCTAATCTTAGTTTCAGGCATAAATAACCCCGTTTTGACAGAATGACGAAGAAATTCATTGCACGTTTTATGTATTTATTATTATTTCAAGAAATAGCTTAGTTATATCTATATCTGTTAGTTTAATATGCGCTTACCTCAAAACGTATTTTATATATATATATATATATATATATATATATATATATATATATATATATGTGTGTGTGTATATATAAAATTAAGCAAACAAATTTTCTAAACAGTAGGCAATTTGGGTTTACGCAAGGCCTGTCAACTGAACATGCAGTAAACTATGTAATACACAATATCCAAAAAAATCTCAAATGTAAAAATAAGGTAATCACTATAACGGTGGACATAAAAGGAGCCTTTGACAATTGCTGGTACCCCGCTCTGTTTAATTCTCTAGAGATATTACTAGCTGGAAATAAAAGATTATTGAACATCATCTACCATTACATAAGTAACAGGAAGATCTCTTTACAAGTAGGTAATGCGTCTGCAGGAAAAGAAACCAATATGGGCTGTCCACAGGGTAGTGTTCTGGGTCCACTATTCTGGAACATACTTTTTAATGGAGCCTTGAAATTATGCTACAATAAAAATGTAAAACTCTGTGCATATGCAGATGATCTCATTTTTATAATTTCTGGAAGCTCAAAAGTGGAACTAGAAAATATAGCAAATGATACCTTAATAAAATTAGGAAATTGGTTAGATAGTGTCAAACTAAAATTGTCAATTGAAAAAAGCTTTGTCACACTTTTCACAAATTCATTTAAATTGAAGAGAAACAACATTAAAGTAAGATTCAAGAACTCTATTCTTAAGGTAGTTGAATACTTTAAATACTTAGGTATTATCATAGATAACAAATTAACTTTCAAATACCACCTTGATAACATAATATTGAAAATGGATACCAAATATTGCAAAATGTTACGAGCCTGTCAAAATACATGGGGCTTCAGTTACAAGTACAGAATTGTATTATACAAATCACTGATTGAAAACACTGTAGTATACTGCTCCACTGTCCTACTAAACCGGCTAAAAGTTAAAACAGTAAAGAAAAAACTTTTTGGTATGCAAAGAAAATATCTAATAAACGCTTGCAGGGGATATAAAACAATTTCACACAGCTCATCTGTAGTTATTGCTAATGTACTTCCTGTCGATCTTCTTATGCTCAGAAGGGCAGTCATATTTGCCATAAAAAACGTGGACTTCTTTCCATATCTTAATGAGCAGTTAATAGAAGAAACAAACGCCATAATCTCAAAATTCAATTTAAATTCTCGCAGTGAAACCAGAACTCAATATATCTATACTCTGAAAGCTATAAAACGACACTACTTAGAAATTTGGCAAAAAAGATGGGAACAAGATAATACTGGCCGACACACTCACAGCCTAATACCCAATATATTAAATAGACACAATATTAAAATTACTCCTGATTTCTACACTACCCAATTATTAACGGGGCATGGAAAATTTGGGTCTTATTTATTTCTTCTTAAGTTAAGTAATGATGACAGGTGTGAATGCGGCGCAGTAGAAACTGCGAACCATGTACTATTTGTATGCCCCACTATGGACCATTTAAGATTTTACAATAAAAATAACTTTAACCTACAAGACAAATACACTGCTCGACAATTCCAATTATTCGCATTCAATGTAATGCATAAGAAATTCCATGGTCACTGAAGTTTTTGCGTTGTGAATCCGTGATAAAACGTTTACAGTAATATGTATAACGAGTGTATTTCTGCACGCGTACATATATGTACGGGGTGTTTGTGAGGAATTTATGCATATAATGTTTAAGTTCTGTATATGTATGTGTGTATGTATGTGTCATTATGGACAATTCGTACATTTATGCATCTAGTATACCTAAGTTATAATTTTAATTATTAACTAGTATAAGAAGTTATAAGGGAATACATGTATACTATGACTGTGAGTGAAACTGACGCACAGCCCGCGCAAATGCGAGTGTAAAAGTGGTTACTATATTATTGTTAACTATAGAGTATTGTAAAGAGGAGCAATACACTGATTAAGCCTAAGCGGTGGTGCAGTGTATTGCTCCTCTGTAAATGCAACAAGTTGTACATTGTTAATTTGCTTAATAAAGTATTAATCAAAAAAAAAAAAAAAAAAAAAAATAATGATGAAAATTACTATTTAATTTATCCCAAAAATGAAGGTACCTACGAATACAACTAGATAAAAAAACTAACGTGAAAGTACAAAAGAAAAGAAAAGAAGTGGAACTTAAATGAAAAAGATGATACCGGCTCGTAGGATACGATCCTGAATTATCCTTAAAAAATCGATTACCGGTATACAAAGTTGTATTTAAATCTATTTTTTGAATTTGGAGGATGTGCAAAGAAATCAAATAAATCGATAATTCAACACTTCCAGAAGAAGGCGTTACGCTTAGTTTACCGAATGCCACGGTGTCTACTAGAGTTACACATCAGGATTGAAACGTTGAAGAACCCATCCATAAGCAAGCTCAGATGCATCTCAGCCGGTTACGCATTCATCCAAATCAGCTAGCAGCGTCACTTGTACATACAGACACGACGTCTATGCGACTAAAAAGAACGAAGATAAATGATATAGTTTTATAGTTTCGTAGTTTGTAAGGTTAAAGTATCGCTGTATTTTCACACGCGATTATTAATGGATACTACTTATTAGATAGCCTTTCAAGTAGTTATAAATTAGCGTTTGACATGAAAACGGGATTCTAGGGTCGTGTTTTTGTTGCGGACAGTGTTTCCGTATCAACATGTACTTCATATATATATGTATGCACCAACAAATTTTTCGGAAGATGAGATATACCGATATTCAAGAGAAATCAATAGAATACCGAGAGATGAAGTGGTAATTACGATAGGCGATCTAAACGCTAAAGTTGGAGCAACATGTGCAGATCAGTGGTTAGAAAATTTCGAGTGGGAACATGTAATGGAAGGGATGGGCGCCATGTAGAATTTGTAATTGAAAATAAACTGATTATATCGAATACGATTTTTCAACATCACGACAGAAGATTGAAAACATGGATCTCCCCTTGAGGTCGGCATAGGAATCAGGTTGATTATTTCATAACCTCGAACCGATGGAAGTCGTGTTGTTAAAATATTATTGTGAAAGGAAAAACATAAAACCATTCCCGGTTTTGGAGACTGGAATAGTTTGTTTCGGGATCCTTGTTGGAAAGCAAAGGAGGTTCTGAAGGTGAGATCGGGAGAAGAATTCACGGAATGCGATGGTTAAAATAACCCAGATATGGAAAGACTCCTCTGTCGCAAAAAATATAAAAATTCAACTTGTACGCACTGTGGTTTTTTCAATATTTCTGTTACGCCGAAACGTGGACGATCAGAAAGAGTTTCGAGATATGATGCTGGAGGGGGCTCCTTCAAGTTTCGTGGATGGCGTACTAGTGCGTCTATTTTTGAAATAAATTTGTACAACCTGCAGATTAACAAAGGAAGTTCTTGTACTTATTATGAAATTTTTTGGTCACGTCGTACAAAAACACGATGGAATCGAAAAAAAAAACAATAGTTATGGAAAGAACGAATGGTGTGCCACCAAGAGGCAGAGGAATACCAATTAGATGGATAGATGCAGTGACTGTTTCAGCTCGGATGACATTTTCAAGATGTGTTCATGATGCTGAAGACCGTCGAGGATAGAGGCAGAAAATAAGAAAGCTGTTACTTCGATCACGATACTCCTATGTGGAGTTACGACTAAAAGAAGAATACATATATATATATATATATATAATTATTTTTTGGTTTTCTTTTAAAATGTACGAAACGAGTATCATCATCATCATTAAGTGCCATCTGCGTATCGGTGGTAGGCGACTACTTACCTATACATTTGTTGTACAATGTAAGTAGCGTGGCGTTAACGTAGCCACGCACACCCGGAAAACTGATTGTAATCACTTTGTAGTCGCGCTCCAGTGCAAGTCCGCGTGTTCTTGTAGTATACTATATTATTACTAGCGCGTGTATGGTGCTGTGCCTGGTGGTTTGCCATTGTCCTCCACGCGATAATACCTATTAGGATTATTTATATTTTTGTTTTCGGATGATAATTTTTGCGTCGCCTATTGTATTCGAACTCAGTACGTTCCTAATACTATGCTCTAGCCACTAGGCTATCGCGAAGACTATAAAACGAGTATAGAGACGAATAAAATTATACCCGACTTTAATTAGTCGTTCTATCCGTAATAATATTTCGAAATAAATTGTTTCGAAAAAATATAATTTTCATTTTCTTCTTTTACGGCAATCTGATTCTTGAAACGTGACCGATTATGTGTGAATCTCTCTGTACAGAACGCAATCGTTAATCATTGACATTATTAAATAGCGACGAACCATATATAGCAGTCACCTTCTCTTATCGTGAACAAATGTTTATATATAGTTTGCGTTAAAACGAGCGCCATCTTTCATCACCGGATATTATAGACATATATATCTATATAGACAGCGTCTTCGCGAATGTCAACAGTTCAATGCCGGTTTATTAATATGTTTAGAAACAATTCGTATCAACTTAATAATAATAATCGTATTAAGAAGCAACTGTAACGCCTAGATACAGATACCTATATATATGTATTATACAACATTGTCTTACAATAGCCGTTTTTAAAAATGAATTCTCTTTTGTTTCAATTCTGGAGATGAGTCGATGCTGCTCACGTTTTTTCGGGTGCAAAAGGTGAAGTAACTTCGTTTGTTTTACTTTTCCATCTATTGCGAATGTAATACAATATTTACGGCGTACTTCATCGCCGGAGAAGGATTTATGCGGAGTTACGAGAGAAAGACTTAACACCGTTTCAATTGTTTATCTACATTACATATGTGCGAGCGAGTGAATACGCTTTATATATATATATATATATATATATATATATATAATTAAATGGGTTAATTTTATTATATTAGATTATTCGTTTGTCGATAACGTAATTTATGTTACGGAATATTATTAAATCGCAAGGTCTTTTAAATTCTTCCAGCGATTTACGAAACATCGGACATCACGACCGTCAGTCGAAGACGAGGGACAATAAGTCGAAATATAATAATAATGAATCACTTTTATACATATATATATATATATATATATATATATATATATATATATATATATAGATAGATTTATCTAAACCCGATGGCGTTGAGAAATGTTGGGCGGCAAATTAAGATACAGGCAGTCGTGATAGGAGCATTAACCGCTGTGCAATTTTTTAACAAAAATTATTTATGGAGATTGGAATTCTATCAAACTTAACACTAGCGCCAGCACCATCTTTTGCAAGCATTGTAATCATAGTTAAAGTTATTTCAAACTTAACACTAGGCATAAATGTATACTCTTTTGCGGGTGATATTTTTGTTTGTGTATTACAGTATTCGTAATTCTATCCGTTATTTGAATATTAGTATCTATGGAATAATGAAAAAATTCGTTGTTAAATATTCGATAGTATCGGGCAAGTTTTATATTCGGTATCGTTTATTAAGCGAATAAACATTTAAATGTTCCATCACTTTTGTATGTATTTTTCCAATTTCATTTTATTTACATATGTTCCGAACTTTTTGTATATATATATATATTTATATATATATATATATATATATATATATATATATATATATATATATATATCAACTGGTTAACTAAGTCCAGAAAAGATAAAATTAAATTTGGAAATAAAAAAAATTCGTTCAGTAAATTTTATTCTTTGTCCGTTACGAACGTAATTTTTTCCTTTGTCTTTTTTTAATTACAACCGAATATATTATTATATGGTTCAAATAGGTGAGTATTAACGACTAAATGTAAGCTCTGAAGACTAATGTGCTGTCCGCATGATGAAGATGTCGTGAACGCGGAATTCGGAGGTTTTGGGAATAGTAAGGGAAAAAAGAAAACTAATGTAAACAAAGACGAGAAAGACTCTAGGACACATACTGCGGTATAACGCGTTCACGACGGTCAATTGGAATGAAGAAGAAAAAATGGGAAGACCTAAGGTGGAGAGATCAAATGAAAGAGAGAATGCAAATGACGTATAAAAAGAGATGAAGAACTTATCAGGCAACAGGAAGGAATGGAAGAACAAGATTGGCTAGCTACAACGACAAGAGCGTGCTCTTAAATATTGACGATGATGACACGTTTATGTGTATATCCGTACTTCTATGTGTATAGGTTTAATCACATGTCTGTGTGCAGGATAGGTTTAAACACATGTCTGTATGCAGATGTGTTTGTGTGTGTGTGGGCTTGTTACGATTTCCTGCGCACACGTACGTTTATGTAAAGTTATTATTTATTTTATTTTACTGTTCTTTTCATAGTGCCGATTGCAACTACCGAGGCTATTACGGCGCTGGTAATGTAACAGTTAGATGTAGTAAATAATGTTAGAAGTGGAAAAGAATTGTATAATTGAGGGAACAGCAGAAGAACTGTTGCAGAGGAAATCAGATAGGGTACGCGAATGATTATGGGGTCGGTAGGGATGTAGTGTAGTATAGTAAAATATGGCGAGAGGGTTTGGGAATAAACAAAAGGGACAAAAAGCGGGGAGTTTGGTACGTTGGAGTAAATGATCATGAGACAGTAATATATGAGCAAGGCGGTCTACATAGTTCGAACGGGATAAATTGGTAATGTCTAGAAGCCAACATTATGTTTTTGATAGCAAGATGGAAGTTATTATGAGTTCCACTTCTGTTGCTAGTTGCGGTGAATGAAGTATTTTATGTGTTTTGGTATTGGAGATGGTAGGGCTTTATGAGATGTAGGGGAACATAGTATAGAATGGGCTGCCCTAACCACCGCTCCGTTTTCCGCAATTCCCTTGTGATCTGGAACCCATAATAGGTATACTGGATCTGTATGTTGTGATAATTGGTAAAGAAGGGGTTGTATGCGATCAATAAGAAGATTTTTTGTTTTTGTGTTCTCGAGTACTGATATAGCGGCGAGGAAGTCCGTTACAATTAATATTTGGCATCACTAGGGTTTAGGAGTAAATGTTGAAGACAGAAAACTATACCGTATAGTTCTGCATCATATATAGAGCAAGAATCATGCAGTCGTGTGGGATAGCATAAATAGTTAATGGAGAATGCGCATATTGTATGACTATTAATAGAACGGGGTAGGTATTTGTCGTCGTCACTAAAGAATAAAGATGCTGATAAATAGCTGTTTATTAAGTTATTTGCTTTCATAATGAACTCCTGCTCGGTCATATTCTTATATTGCAGGAAGATTGTATTGGTATGTATAATCTCTTTCCAGAGGGGGAGTTGGATAACTCGAGTTAGTCGCTGTATAAGTGCTGTAATTTATATTTAAATCATTTACAGTGACTGCAAAACGAGGGATATGATCAAATGGGAATTTGGGAGAAGGATCACGTATAGAGATAGTCTTCGTTTAAATGTTAGTTATTCTCCGTGATCGTGTAAGGGAACTAGGAACACATGACTGATTTATCGATTATTCTAGTCGTTAATGTCGTCGGTGCGTTTACAATATTATCACTCGTCTCGCAATTTTATCCAGACGGCTGTGTGTAAATTCCTCGTTCGATGAATGTCGTGCAAATTTCTCTTTGACATTTTCTATCTTTCGTTCGATGAAAAAGTAACCCGAACCTCGGTTAGATAAATTCATAATTCCCTTCCACCCTCCCTTGTAATAAACTGTCAACCTTTAATGAACTATTCGTTAGTAGAGCGGAGGGGATGGAATCTATAATTCATTTTTCTCCTTCCTTTTATCGATAAATTTGTCAAAATTAGATTCTCTATCCGATATTATTACAAAGATATCATCGTCCTAACCTTTCTCCGTTGCTTAATTTCGTATAATGAACTACGCCCATTATATGCATCGCACGACTAAACGTTTATATTATATGTATATTACATACATTATATATGTATATATATATATATATATATATAAAAAGTATAGGTTTGCGTGTGTGTGTGTGTGTATTTACTTTTGCAAATTGAAGGCAGACCTATTCAAATGCTGACCTTATGTTTTTATTCCTCTAAATTGCTGTAGTCGAATTTTACAGAAAGGTTTGGTACCGGTCTTACGAGTTTTTTCTTCATTTTTTTAAATTTTCAAACGATAATCGCGTGCCGAAGTTTTCAAATTAGACTAAATAGAAATGTTAAAAAAACAAATCGTGAACATTAATTCCAAACAGGAATATTTTCACTATCGGAAAATATGAATTGAAATCGCGAAAAAATATTTGAATAGCAGTTTTGAGCGAAATAAAATTTTAAGAAAACGTCAATTCTGAAAGATATATTATCATCATTTATCCTCAACCACTAGCTTGGTGGGCAACCTACGCATATTTTGTTGTTACCAAGCAATTATAATATGGCGCTAATGCAGACTAGCGCTTGTACCATGTTGTGCGTGGTGGTTTAGCCTTCCACGCGAGAATATTAGGATTATTTATATTTTTAACTACTAATGATGATATTTTATTCGAAACCCGGGACCTTCCGTATAAAAGTCCGTGTGCTCTTAGCCACTCAGCTAATCCGACGACTTAAAGAAATAATAATTATTTGTTACATCTTTTATTAACGTTGAGAATATAATAAACGATTTATTACTTTTTAATATATATACATATATATATATATATATATATATATATATATATATATATATATATATATGTATATTAAAAACTTAATAAATCGTGTATTGTATTCTCCACCTTAGTAAAAGATGTAATAAATGATGAATTTTTTTAAATTGATTTTATTCTTCGTCCACGTGCCGGCAGAAGAAATTTAACGACAGCGACAAACATTTATTTGTAAATTATTTCCTATATAAAACGACGTATAACATTCGTAGCTTAGACTGTCGTTAAAGCCTAAAAAATTAACAAGGTTAACAACAATTAGAAAATACGAAATTATAGAAAAATGATGTTCATAACTAAATAATAATTCTAAATGGTAATAAAATCATTACATAACAAAAATACGACAATTAAAACGTGGCCATATTGTAGTCTCCGATTTATCGTGCGATTTACGATTATAATAAAATCTGAAGATTTACTATCGAAATAGTTTAACTGTGCATCTGTTGACTTTTTTTTTTTTTACTCCAGAAAATTCGATATAATTCTGCAACACCCTTTGTAAATAGTCGGAGATTGAAACTCGAGCTGCACACACGTATGTTAACGTCGGTCGAATTCGAGTATTAAGATATAACCCCCCCGTTGAAATAGGGGAGAAAGCATCCGGATTCTTTTGTACGCACTATCCACAGTTCGGTTTATGTGGCTAGCGAAGGTTAACCGAAAGTCCTAAGTATTTTAATTACATGCGCCGTTAGGAACAACATTAGGTACTGATTTTGGAAATCTCCTTGTAGATAGCGTAGCTTTAGTCTTATGTATGTTGAAATCCTAGATTTCGGCGTTTGTAATAGAATTTCCTATAACTGTAGTTATGTTACTCATAATGATTGTCTCGCATTATTTCCTAATAATATGGGAATTTACGCAAATCGCCACTAAGCTCGGTATCACATTTTATATCAGCTACATCCCTATTATGGATTTTGTTAAAAGTAATGGAACAATTAACAACGAATAGATTACGTAATACCAGTCCATCGATTTGGCTATATATGGAGCAACATTCAACGGTAGATCAATTGCACGGAGCGGTAAATATTATAGAAAAAATTTTAGAAGCTAAGCAGATTTATACGGCTGTGTTTATCGATGGTCTTTGTACGAAAGTTTATTATTTAAACTGAAGACCCTACTGCCGTCTAATATATGGTTCAATAAATTCATATTTGCGACACTAACTTTCAGGTATGTTATGAACCAGCGCTTTCTGAAATCCGTCCCGTTTTAGTCGGCGTATCCAGTGTTGTGGTTCATGCTGTACGAACAGCATACCGCAAAGTTTCTATTACTCGAGAACATATATGTGGCTACTTTTACTTATGATACGACCCTAGAAAATGTACGAAAAATGTATAAAAAACGTAAACAATAATAAAACAAAGTTTAATAAAATACTTAATATATATATATGTACTACAACATTAAAAAATAAATAAAGCGAAATAACCGATTTGATTATGGAATGATGTAATAGAAGATTTGCCTTCGAATTATTTTATAATCAAATCTGTTATTTCACTTTATTATTATATTTTAATAATACGGATTAGATATATTCTAAAATTTTATAATATTTGTCGTTTTTTTTTTATTTGTTATTTTTATTTATGTCCACTTGAAAATGGGCGGTTTTTTGTATTAAAGTTTAGTGATTTTGACTAATTTTTAATAGTTTAAACGCTGCGGTAACTAGTTAAAAAAAAAAAAATTGAAAAAAAAACAGTAATGGCTATAACCGACTTAACAACTAATCGGTTTTCTTTTAAATGGCCGACTTCGTTAGTTCGTTCGTACGGAGCTAAAACAAATATCCAGATATGTAGTGGAGATTCGTGACGTTATGCACATCATGTATATTAATGTTATTTTAATTTAAAGAGAAGATTCCGCAACTATAGAAATGATCGAGAGTTCGAAGTTAAACACATTCACGAGAAGGAATTAAAAACATTTTCCATTCAATGTATAGACGCATCAATCTAGAGTCCCGTTCGAAATCTATTTATTCTGCACCAGGTCACGTTATGATCATTCCCGGAGGTTCTATGCTATCTTGTACTAAATCTGCATTAATGGCTTCACTTTTTGTCAACACTCATCTTTCCAGCTTTCCCCCAGTTTCTTGACGTGTTCTGGTTTGTAATATTTACTACACGTATTAAGCAGTTCTCCGTATGTGTAAAATTTTCCTAATGCTTTCGGCAAACCTCTTCTCGTCTTAATTTTAAAGGAACAGTGTTAGCAAGAACAGGAAGTATGTCTTTAAAAAGCGGGGAACGGAAGTAGATTGAAAGAAGAACTGAACCCGGTGCGTCCCTTAAGTTGGCATAGACGGAAAACCTTAAACCGACTTCGCTCTGATTGCGCAAGAATCTCGGTGAATTTATTCAAATAGCTGAAAATGATAAATGCAAGTGTGGAGAACGGCAGAGCCATGAACACTTGTTCCGGTGTAACTTGGTGTCTTCAGGCATTACGGAAAAAGAAATTTGGAGCACAGACATGACGAAGCCGTTAAAATGGTCGATACATGGATTAATATGTATAAACTTGACTAGAAATAAATATTTTACTCATTATATTATAATATATTTAATATTAATTTTATATATTGGTCCTCATGCGTCTCGGATACAATAATAATAATAATAATAGAAATTAGTCGATCTTAATGTGCAGCTAATTATTCGCATTGCGGCTTTCAAATGGACATTTATGTTCAGGCAAATAGGTGCGCAATACTCCGCCGCTGAATAAGAATGATTGCCTGAACAGATCGCACATTTGTACGATTCTCTATTTTAGCACGCATTTGTTGCTTGGCTTTCACCACACCGTACGCATCTTTCCGGAAGATTGCAGTTATTTGATATGTGACCAAATCGTTGGCACCTAAAGCATTGTAGAAATGAGTTTTTCGTGACATATTGCTCCCGCGTTACGACACAGCAAAACAGCAAGATGTTACGCATCCGTTGCAGGTAGTACACAACTTGGTAAATTGGTAAGGCGTATTATTGTCTGTTGAATTTTTCTTAAATTGTGTAACTGATGTGACACTTATGAGGGATTTTGATTTATTTGGTATTTCAGCTTCTGTAAATATATGTGGCAATCATTTTAAAATCATCTTCGCTGGTTTATGATCAGCTGGTACAAGTGTGAAAAAAGGCGCATTATTTGATTTTAGATATTTACTAACAGAAAAGAAAAAATTTTCCGAGTTGACAAATATATCGCTGTTTTAGTTCATTTCGGACTTTATAGGTTAATTTAACGTGATTAATCGATTTTAAACTTACCATCGTGATTTATAAGCGTTAACGGAGGGATACTGTTAATAATAGATTGCTATGGCAGTTAGAAAGCTCAGAACTCTTGGATACCTTACAGTTCGGTTTCAGGAAATAAAGAAGCGCTTAAGATCTGTTAAACTTACAACAGATATACGAAATAATTTAATAGAAAATAAAATTACAACTGTTGTTAGCTTTGACATAGAAAAGGCGTTCGATAAACTCTGGAAACAAGGAATTTTATTCACTCGATACTAGTGGAGATTTAGAGGAAATTTACCGATTTTTATTCGGAATTTTTTACACCGCCGGAAATTTCAAGTAAAAATAAATTCTATTATATCGGATATTCAATAAAATGATACCCCTCAGGGATCCGTAATTAGTCTAAACGGCTATTCATTATAGCCATGACTAATATTAAACAACATATACCATCTGCAGTAAGCTACTGCACCTACGCTGGCGATCTATTAACATACTACTCAAACCGAGACTCAAAATTTGGAACTTTTATTACAAAATACAATAAACGACTTAAATAATCGGCCCAAATATCGAAGATTTATTTTTTCCACGTCAAACGCTAAGCATAATATATGATAGTGCAGCCTGTTTTACACTAAAAAAAACTCGACTCTGTTCAAAATTTAGCTCTTATTGAGAGCCTTTCACACTACATCAAAACACAGCTGTACACGTGAAAGCAAACATATTACCACTGCAATATAGAAGACAAATACTAGACTAATGTATTACACATAATCAATTTGTACACCATTCAATCCAATACCTGGGTACTTACTAAGGAATAAGTAAACAAACCAAACGCATTTAAACCTCTATCAGAACGCGTTCACAATACACCAGCATAACTTCAATATCAGTTACCACAAATCAAAACAAACCACGCTCCAAAATTACCACCTTGGATAAAGGTTTCAATCACAATAAACGGAAAACTCAACATCTACAAATATTCTCAAATCGAAATACTACAATATTCTGAAAAAAAAAAAGTACGGCGATTATACACACATATATACTAATACATCTACGTCTATAAACCAAACCTCATCGGCCTATCTTACACCCAACCAATCCCAAGTATATCATTTACCCGAGATGGCGTAAGTTTTTACAGCAGATCAATTAAGGTCATACCACGTTGACTGTAAAGGGCTTCTTCTCCAATCATTAATGCTATGTCGGATCAATTTAGTACTTGGATGAGTGACGCACGGGAAAGTTTCGTAAACTGCGAGGAACTTTTTAATGATGGTAAATATCCATCGGGCTTGTCAAACGCTAAGAAAGAATAAGTTGAAAAAGTCAACTGTCGATTGTACGTCGTACAAACTAAACAGCTTAAATCGGAGACAATGACGAGTAATAATTGGAGCGAACTAAAGCAGACGTATATCTCGAGAGGATTTCGAAGTGAAAAAAATATATGTGTATATATAAACATATGAATGTTTTATGTGTGTGTGCGCGCAAAGAAATTGGAACGTACAAAAAAAATGTTAAAGGAGCAGTAAAATAATAATAATAATAATAATAAAAAGGTATAATAAGACATTCGAAGTAAGAAAAGTGAAACTTCGTCGTATTGGGCAAATTCGTCCTTTCGGTTTTTTTTTTTTTTTCGATAAGTGTCGTCGAGAATGAAAATTCTAAATGAAAGATTCGTCAAAAATCTATCGTCGGATTGAACATTTTCGAGAAGAAACTTACGCGACACGGACTGTCAGTTAAACTTCAAATTAACGAGGACTAATCGTTCCTAAGAAATTAATAAATACCCATCATGCTCGTCGTGAACATTCAAAATAATTACGGAAGACGATTCAGGCGTCAACATAAAAGCGACCGATGAAAATGTGGTGTAAGGAATACATGAAGAGAAAGTTGGAAGTTTTGGAAAAGCTGAAATTTCGACGGTACGCTCATCCTTGATTCTACGAATAGTTACAATTTATTAGGTATGTACACAAGCTCTCTTCATAAACTATATACCTATCAATTTACCTACTCTATATATATATATATATATATATATATATATATATATATATATATATATATATATATATATATGTATCATAAAAATAATATAAAATACTCAGGAAGAACGGTCTTAAAATAAAAGCGAGGAAAAATTTGAATATATGTACAATAAATGTACTAAGAAAATTGATAAAATAAAAATAAATAATGTAATCATTGAAACAGTGAACGTATTTATATACTCGGGCCGTAATATAACGAAAAATATTTTTTTTTTTTTTTAATAGGGGTGCCTTTACAGCTTACCCAACGTGATACTGTGGGGACTATCTACATTTTAATCAAGCATGCTGACTTCTCTAAAAACGTCGCTATATGGGGGAACAACTGTAGATTATCCAGGTGTAAAAGGGACGATACATTATACGGAGGTGTAATACTCGAAGAACGTAACAAGATAAGGTAAAGCTCCGAGCGCAATGGTGCTACAGCAGAACATTCAAAAAATACATGATCGGGGCTGCAGACTAGCTGTACAGAATGGAGGGCAACAAATGATGTCCAAATCGCAATCTGCTGATGAGTACGATCCTCTTACGACTAATCTTTTTAAAAAGATAGAACCACGGGAGTTTGGGGAGAGTCGGCTGGAGGTGATAGTAATAAGTGAGAGGTGATTGACTAATGCTCTTAGTGTACATTAGCTCCCAATGATCCCTATGCTTTAGCTGAATAAAGTGAATGATATCTTTGTGAGTTATTAAGGAGAGCTCTACACCACTAGACGACGCGTCTTTAGCCAATGAGTCAACAAATTCGTTGTCTGGAATACCTTTATGACCCGGCACCCACAAGAAGGACACAGATATTCCCACACGTTTCAAATTATTAAGTTTTAGCAAAACCAAACCAATTAATGTATCTGACGCGCTACGTTTATTGTCTACAGCCGTCACCACGCTTTTGGAATCGGTAATAATAAGGTAATTTCCGCGATGATTTAAGTCCGATAGAATTGGCAAGGCTTGTAGTACTGCTACACATTCTGCAGTAAATACTGAACATTCTTGGCATAATTTGTACATGTTACTAATATTGAGAGCTGGAATGAACACTGCTGCTCCCGTTCCTCGAGTTGACTTTGATCCATCCGTGTAAACAATGATGTGTAGTGGAAACATTTCTGAGGTAATACTATTGAAACTGGCACGGATTAGTGTAGGAGGATACAGACTACAGTTTGCAGGGAAAAAGGATGAATTTTGTTTGTTGAAGAAGTAAAAATATGGTACCATAAATTGAAAATGAGCTTACATGCACGTGAGACGTGCACGAAACTACTCCAAACTTGTTATAACGGAACAGAGCAAGGGCATTTTTCTATTTGAAAAACGCCAGTTAGAATGGATATGACTGAACATGTTAAACAAAGGGAAGCGATCATTATTCATCCTACGTATCAACAGTTTCAGGGCTAAATAACTCCGTCTAAGTTGTAAGGGTGGAACTTTGCACTCTGCCATTAGTGCTGATACCGGAGTGCTTTTAACAAATACACAGTCTAATGCATTCATTTTGCACACGATCCAACTTGCCTAACAATACTGTTGACGCGGTTCCATAGGACATGGAACCATATTCCAGTTTAGATCGGATTAGTGAAGAGTAGCAATAGAACAAAAGGGTCACCACCCCATCGTGTATTATGCAAAATATGTAAAATGTTAATAGCGCGATTGATAGTTGTTAATAGTTTATCAATATCGCCATGTTAACCGAGAATCCAGAATAATTCCTAAATAGCGAAATGATGAGCAGAAAGGAATAGCGCCCCTTTCCGTTGTAATGAAAACGTCATTTGGGTCATATCGGCGATATGAAAAATCTACTGCTGCACACGTTTCAACACTAAGGTTTACAATGTTCTATCGTAGCAACATCAGCATTAATATTGGACATGGCAACAGAAAAACTCGAATTTGATGTAAACACAGCGATATCATCTGCATAGAGTAAAATCCTAGAGCGCATGTGGAGCTACGACAAATTCAAAATATAAAGATTAAAATGGATCGGGCTTAGAGAAGACTCCTGGGGCAAACCTTTGTATACTGTACGTTGATAATAAACCAACCTTGTACTTAATGATATACAACGCTGCAGAAATAATCTACAAATAAAGTGGCAACAGTGGTCAGGAACACCTATGGATAATAACTTACACTGCAAGGTAGGCAAATGGACACTACCATAAGCATCCATTATATCCAGAAAAACAGTAATGTTAAAATGCTTTTCAATAAGACTATTTTGCCTAGCAGGTCACCTACACAGTCCAAAGTGCTCGTATTACTGCGGAAGCAGTACATATTAGGAGGAAGGATTTGATTCTGTTCTAACCACCAATTAAGACGTAACGTTAAAACTGATTCACATATCTTCCTGAAACAAGAGGCTAAAGAAATAGGTCGAAATTTTCCATTTTTCTTAGGGATGGGAACAACAACAAATACCATCCAAGAATTGGGGATCAATTTGAACTGCCAAACTTTATTAAGAATGTCCACAAAGATTGTGAAAAAGTTATCCAGTAGTTTCTGTAGTACTTCGAAAGACACGCCATCATGACAAAGTCAATTTTTTGTTTCCTAAGACAGAAGCAACTTCATTCTTAGTAAAGGGAGAATCTAAAAAGTGGTTAGAAGGCCTACTGAAAGGTTACATGACCTCTTCCAGTTCAGGTACATGAGAAGGGGCCATTGTTTCGATGATCATCACTTGGTGGAACATCTGAAGGCTTTTGATAAACCCACACCTTTGAAATTGGGGTTTGCCGATTAAACTGTGTACAAAGCTGTTGCCATGCTTTCCTTTTTGCCAGTTTAAATTCACGCTTGGCTGACGCGTTAGCTTTCCTCCAATATAGGTAATTTTTAATAGTGCTATTACTTCTATATTGTAGAAAGGCTTTTCTTCTATCCCATGCAATACGTTGACAGGAATCTGACCAAAGGTTTGAGTTGCGTTTATATTTCTTATTAGATATATTATGATGTAGTGGTGGTGTTGAGATAGAGAGAGCATCACTGATAGCTTTATAGAACATTTCAAACTGGATTCTCGGGTCAGTTTCACTGCATATGGTGAAATCAGTCATCTGAATATGATTTGAGAACTGATTCCAGTTAGTACGTTTATAATTCCACTTAGGTGTTGAGGAGGGTCCTAGAACCTTGTGAACGTACGCGCCATTCATATTTATTTGGGTGAGTATGGGGCAAGGGTCACCTTCTGTAGTGTCTGATATGTTCTTCCAATAAGCTAGGAAACCTAATGAAGGCGAGCAAAACGTTAAATCTAATGGGTTAGCGACAGTTCCAGGCCTGCCAAAATGAGTAGGGCTGCCGTCATTTAATGTACAACAGTCTGCTTCTAGGAAAGCATCATACACTATTTGCCCTAAGTAATTATTTGTGTGACCACCCCAAGCAACATTGCGGGCATTCCAGTCGCCACCAATGATATATGGGTTTCCTAGTGAAGTAAAAATATTTAGGAATGGAGACGTATTGGGTCGGAAAGAAAGTTTAACATATATGCTTGACAAACTTATGGAAATCTTAGCCCCTACCAACTGTATGGAGTTAGAGATATCTTCCGGGAAGTTACAGGAAACAAGAACAGAAGTGATGTTATCACGCACTAAAATTGCAGCTCCGACATATCCATCTAGCCTGTCGTCTCGAAAAAACAGTAAAATTAGTACAAGAATATTGTTCGTTGGGATCAACCCATGTCTCTGAGAGCAGCACTATATCAGCTTCATAATCATCGATTAATATTTCAAGGCTGCCACAGTTATATTTCAAGCTGTGGCAGTTCCATTGCAAAATATTAAAAGATTTCATGATTATGTTCTACATATGCTCGACAATTCCTCTTTATTAGAGGTAAAGTCTTTTTGCATTGCATGCTCAACAAGCCCTCCTTAAGAGGTGATGTCTTTTCACATGTGAACGTGAAGAAGGCTGCTTGCTTGCAGATGGCATTGATGTAATTGTTATTATCATATACAAACATACACATCTGCGCGCGCGCGCACACACACACACACGAAATAAAAAAAAAAGAAAATTTGAGCGACAAAGTAGCTGAATAATGGCTTCGAGCTTATGCTCTCGTAATTTGAAACTATTGGAGCGTAGATAGTAATGCGGGCACAAGTGAATCAGAAGGAAGAGGAGAAGGTGTAATGGAAGGAAGCTTTTCCAAAGAAGGATGAGGACTATTTTGATTTTCAATGAGTTGTTGACCCATAGTATTTGGAGATATGAGTTAGTCGTTATTGGAATTCATTAAGGAGGGTGAGGAATTAACAGTAATATTCCCCTCCTGTGAGTACACTGGTCTGGTTCTTACATTAAGGGCTAGGTTTGAAAAATACTTATTGCCCCACACATTTGATTTATTACTTATATTTTTATTATTACCATTATTACTATTATTTCGGTTATAATTACAATTACTGTAGTGGCGACCGGAAGGACCTGAGTCATTGCTGCTTCTTCGTTTAAATGAACTAGATCTGGATCGTAATTCAGGAAAATGTTGATTATTTGTAATTTCAGCAAAGGAAAAAGCAGCCCCTTTAATAAGTAATTTTACCTCAGAAAATGATACATTTTCTATTGTCATAATTTTTTGAATTTTAATCTGTTCTTGATAAAATGGGCAGATACGATCAAAGGGTGAATGATTACCCTTACACCTAGTGCAAAATAAAGAAGAGGGACGACTTTCACGACTGGTTTGGCACTCTGAAGACTTGTGGTTTGAGGGACAAAAGGCGCAATTAGGTTTACTTCGGCAAAGCTTACCGATATGTCCAAATCTGAGACAATTATTACACATTTTAGGTCTCCCGATACTAGGCTCGACTCTGCACGAATAGTAATCAAAGAACCGAACTGACTCAGGCAGTATATTTCCACGGAATTTGATCTCAATTAATGGAATTGGGGAGAAAGAATGGTTCCTTTTATTTAGTCTACGAATATCTTCAATTTTAGAGCTTGCAGTGCAAGAAGTTGGTTGGGACGTCTCTCACAATGCCAAAACGGAAAAGCGACGTTTGCGGGATAAAACAACGAATATTGAGCTCCTTATGAATATTCTCTGATAGTAAAAACATATTCGCCTCGATAATCATGTTAAAAACTAATCTAACTTGATTTTTGCCACTCCTAGTCATTGATTTCAAACCCTTTACTTTATTATGAAATAATTTTGCTAAAAACATAGGTTTCCTATGTTGTTAATGTTTCCCTCTATCAGAACTACAGCAAATCCCTGAAAATCACTCGGGAAAACACGTACGGACGGGGAAGACATTTTCTACTGAAGAATTACGTGTATCACACAAAACGTCTGAAATAATTTGTAAATTTGGTTCTACTCGACTATTATTACGGACTGTTGTAATTTCATCCATAACGGTATCGGAAGAATCGCTAAATTTCACGAAATTATTTCGTTCACTAACGTTACTAATATTACTACCACCAGTACTCATATGAACGCTGCTATCACCAATATTATCATTACTATTTGTATCGTTACTATTACTAATACTTTGATTACTATTTCTGTTATTTTAATTTTTTATAATGTGGAATGTAGTGATTTTTTAATAAAAAATCGATTGAAAATTAGTTAAATCACTAATATTTTTAATAATGATAATGACAGTATTTTGGATGATTTTGTATCTAATTTAAATAATTATAATAAAAACATTCAGTTTATGTTAGAAATAGGAGGAAAAACAATAAATTTTTTAGATTTAAATATTAACATTATTAACCAAAAAGTTGATATAGATATACACAGAAAACCTACACAAACAGATATATTAATACCAAATGATTCATTTCACCCAAAAATGCATAAATTAGTAAGTTTAAGAAACTTTATTAATAGAGCAAAATCAATTTTAACAGACAAAGATAAATTGAATAAAGAAAAAAACATTATAAAACAAATAGCAATAAGCAACAAATATAACCCTATTATAGTAGATCAAATATGGAATAAAACTAAAATCAATATAAATACAGAAAACAATAAAAAGAATTATTTAGGTTCTATAAATTATGTAGGAAGTTATACATATAAAATAATTAAAATATTTAACAAATATAACATTGATTTAGCAATAAGAAATAATAGTACATTATTAAAATCAATTAATAATACCAAAATAGAAAATAGAAATATATTAAAAAATTCAGGAGTCTATAAATTAAATTGTAATCAATGTGAAAAAGAATACATAGGAGAAACAGGTAGACAATTCATAACAAGATTTAAAGAACATTTAAATTCATATGCAAATAATGATGAAAAATCGTTGTTTGGAAAACATTGTATAGAATTAGAACATAAAATAAATAATATTAATCTAAATTATAAAATTTTACATATAGAAAAACACTATAAAAAAAGAAAACTACTTGAAAAAATGGAAATTATAAAAGAAAGGGATAAAAATAAAAATAGTTTATTAAACTCAATGGTAAATTTTGATGAAGAATTAATTTTAAAAAGTATATTGTAAAATATGTCGTAATTTTACTGGCTATTAATTTTTATTATATAATATAAGTATTTTTCAATGTTTAAATTATTATCTGGCTATTGTTTTGTAAATTTTATATATTGATAGTTGATTGTGTTGTTCACCACGGTCATTATCAGATTTTTAATATTTATTTTCATTTTATTTGTAAAATTGTGTTTTTTAAAAAATTTTTTGCGTTCGTATATTTTTATATTTTATATTTTACTTTTGGACATCATACATCGCAACAGTTATGAAAAATTTCAAATTCTACCAGTACACAACTTTTACAGAGTCCGGAAAATAGTATTGAAGAAAAAATTAATATAAAAAAACAAAATTAATAAACAAATATATTGATATTAAATTTCAACAAATCAAAAAATAGACAGAAGCAGACGGCATTTTTGGAGCATATTTTCACAATCACCATCGCATATTTTTAAGTAATTATATTTAATTTATATTTTTAAAATTAGGATGTTTTAAAAAGCATCACTTGTTGATAATGGCGTAAATGCCGAAAAGCTTTGTGTTTTCTTTAAGAAAATAAATATTAGTGATTTAACTAATTTTCAATTGATTTTTTTATTTCTGTTATTACCATTATTATTGTGACTATTACTACCAGCATTATTATTATTATTCCTATTTTTATGATTACTATTATCATTATTACTACTACTATTATTATTGCTAGTGGTATCGTTAACATTATTATTATTATTAACGCCGCTATTCTTATTATTATTACGTGCATTAGTACCGCAATGACGAGCGGATTTTACCTGCCGGGCAGGGGAGAGTGTCTATTCAATATAATGGATCAGATAACGAATTAAGAATAACAATTCTTGCTTTCTTCTCGAACTCGAAAATTACCGAAATATACAATCGACGAATACAGAAAGTTAAACAACTTCACTACTAACGTAAAAACGATAAATATCACTTTAAGCTAACGTGGTGAAATATACCGTCTTAAATTAGACGTTATAAATGAGAAAATGATACGAAAAATAAAATAAAACGACTACACACCTGTCGCTAATGGTAAATCGAAGAAAATATTAGACGAAAAGAAAATGCCAGCCTGTTTAAAAAGATGTTTATTCAACGCGTCCTGCTTGTAACTATATAAGAAACATAAAGGCAACTTAAAAGAAATTAATAAAACACAAAAGAAGAATTGAGATGAAAATGTTACAGGATAAGATAAAACAAATAAGCATGAGAAACAAACGCTAGGCGACAAGTTTTAAAAAACAAATGAAGATGGGCAGGACTCGTAGTTAGATTTAATGACAACAATCGGACGGCCAGATCGACTAAGTGACATCCGACGAACGAAAGAGAACGGGGGGGGGTTGATCATGCACACTGTGGAAAGACCGTAAAAAAAAAGATAGACAAAGATTGGTTGGTAAATGGATCAAATAGAAAAGCATGTAAGCACAAGAAATAAGCCTCTTCAGTGGATTCACAGTGGCTAATAAAGAAGGTATATAGGTACATATAAACAACAACAAGAAATTAGGAAAAATCACTAAAATTTTTATATGTAAAAATTTCACAAAGAATTTTGATAATTCAGCCATTTTCCAGTGGTCATAAAAATAAATACGATTTATAAAAAATTGGGAAAAATAAATAAAATAAATAAATAAATCGAATAAATAAATAAAATGAAGAAAATAAATAAATAAATAAAGTAAATAAATACAATAAATAAAAAATGCAGAAAATAAATAAATAAATGAAATAAATAAATAAGATAAATAAATAAACCAAATAAATTAAATGAATAAAATATATTAAATATATTTGTACATTTTATCTTTATATCCACTAGATAAAGGCTTAACAGCCGAAAAGCTTTGTAGTCTCTTCGTATATAAAAATTTCCGGATTTTAATTAACTTTTTTTTTAGTTGTTTACTTGTTAGAAATCAACGCATTCCATGCTGTTCAAATTATATATATATATTATATATATATATATATATATATATATATATATATATATATATATCATCGTCATCATCATTAACTCAATGACTGAGTAACGTGACCTCTATTTTAATGCATCTGATATAATTTTTCTCCACCTGACCCTATTCGGCTTTCCACTATAACTTGAACTCTTGTTAATCCAGTAAGCATCGTTATATAGTATATCGACACATTATCATAACACGCGATATTGTTTATAGAATGGCTTAGGTAGGCGGTTGCGGCAATAATAGAAAGAAAATCTAGCAACAGGAAACCTAGAAATGTCGAAATACCCCCCCCCCCCAAAAAAAAAAAAAAACATTAAACATAACGAGTTATAACAATTTTTAAAAGAATTCTCGGGGGAGATTTCGCATTTTTCAAAGTATTCGCGCGTATGCGAATTTATCATAAATAAATAAAAATATATATAAAAGGTTTTTTCTATTTATTCGCATTTCTTTTTTTTTTCCCTTATTCGAACTTTGATATAACGTATCCCACGATAAAAGTGCGATTGTAGATTTCAATATAAAATTGCTCCGCTTTATGTATATGTATTGAACGTGTAATTTTTTCGATAGTTCTAACGATATCTGAACGAGATTTATCACGCCGGCTGTAGTGGTAAATATATATATACATATATATGTAATATACAAACAAAAAAAACGCACACACAACACAAGGTATATTTAAATGAAGCAGCGCATTTATGCATTGAAAAACTGGGATCTCCGTCTGGTCGTGGAAATTTACCATTTATCATTTTTCTAATATATTACGATCATCGGCGCGTGTCGACTATATTTCTTCGCCGATGTTACTACTAGTAGCGTGATGTTCGTGTTTTCATCATCATTATCGTTACCGCGACGCTCTTGCGGAAAATTTAAAAGCGGTAAACGTAGACGAGCCTTGGACCGCTGCTGCTGCTGCTGGTAGTGGTGATGGTAAAAAAAATCGTTCAGACGCGGAATCGACAGAGATTAATCGCGAATGGGTATCGCTCATTAAATGCGATTTTACATTTTCAAATTTATTCCTGTTACGA
Source organism: Coronaproctus castanopsis (assembly GCA_032883995.1). Taxonomy (NCBI): domain Eukaryota; kingdom Metazoa; phylum Arthropoda; class Insecta; order Hemiptera; family Monophlebidae; genus Coronaproctus; species Coronaproctus castanopsis. Next base: position 270,739,103 of record CM065052.1, read on the forward strand.
TAATAACGGGTTGCACGAAAAAAAAAAAACAATTTTCCGGACACCCATCTACACGGTTATAATTCGGCATGTATAGGTGCAACATGTTTTAAATGCACACTATAATGTGTATAAAACCGCTACATAAGCTGGAAGAGAATCAATAATTAGGAAATAGTATCAAATAATTTTCGAAAAATTAAGAACGGATTCATAAACAAACGATCTCTCGGAAATATCGAGACCACTGAAATGAATATGGTGTGGAAATGTACGTAGTCAATGAGATAAAAAAAAAAAAATCTTCATAACAGAACCCGGTAAACATAGAAGAAAAGAAATGAAGAAAATTCAAAGTACAAATCAAATGATCTAAAGTCATTCTTTATATCTATATATATTTATAAAATTGATATATATATACACATATGTGTGTGTGTATGTGGGTGCTTTAATGTGCATGTATAAATAGAAACATTAAGTACAAATAAAACTAAAGAAAAACAAGTTAAATATGTATAAACTCTTATATTTGGCGAAAAGCTTTTCGACAAGAACGTCGTCATCAAGCGTACATCACCCTAGTCTCCGTAAAAATGAACTATCACCAAATCGATACCGTGAGAATTAATTAACGAACTAACAATCGCATACACGTTGTATATATTCGCGCGTTCCTACATATTAGTACATATACACATACTGTATATATTATGTGTATATGTGTGTGTGTGTGTGAATATATTATCAGAAAGTATTTCTGGAGCGCTTCCTCGGTGATATACTTCTTTGATCTTGCTTGTAACTTTCAAATTTTACGCGTCTTCCTAAATAATCAAGTCGTTGATTCCATCATCGAAAATGCCTTTTCAAACGTTCTCGCACCGGTTAGTTGGTGTAACGAACAAATTCAGGAGTCTAGATTAGTTATTCCGTTTACCAAAGCTCGAGTTTAGTTTTACTTGTTAATAAGTTTTTTATCGTTTTAGTCATTCAGTCCTGATGGTAAATTTGTAGAATGTTTCGATTACCTAATGATGAGTCAATAAATAAACTATAAATTAAACATATATGTAAATATTCGAGTGTTTATTCATATTTTACATTCACATTCGCACACGCTCAAATATGTAATTCGTGTATATAAAATTATTAATAGAGTTATTATCAGTATGCTTATTATTAAAATAAACAAAACAAAACATTGAAAATAGCAATTTTTTTTTGTGAAAAATCACAAAACTTTTCGTCTGTTAATTCATCATCAAGTTAATATTTAAAAAGATAAAAAATATAAAATAAAAAATTATTAAAGATTACACAAAAATCAGCGAAATATTAATTTTATTATCGTTATTAATTTCGTTATTATTATCATTATTATTAAGGCGATTTTATTTCTTTTGTTTTATTTAATTAACGTGCGATTATGACGTCATTATTGTTACCCAAGTTATTTATTTTCTTCGGGATTAATCGTCCTTTTCTTTTTTCTTTTTCCTTTTTTCTTTTTCCTTTTTTTTTTAAGTTCTTTTTTCCAATTTATAACAGGCGCAAAATTTAAATTTAATTTCAGATTTAAATTTTCGAACAATTTTTCCTCTTAAATGTTCAATAGGGGTTTCGTAATGTCGTCCGACCACGTTAATCGGTCTTAATGCGGACTCGATCGAACTAGTATTATCGTCGCCTATGTAGTAAATATCTTTGTCCTGTACGTATTTCCAATTTGTTTTAAAATTATTTTCCAGCTTACAATTTTCTTTTATAATTAACCTTTACGCGTTTATCCTATTATCGCTCTAAACATTTACAATATACTTTTTCACGTCGACAACTACCAATGGATCTGGTTAAATTTAGGCTCAGATTTTCCGAAGTAGTTTTATACGCGTTTAAAATCGTGCGGTTTGTAATCGAAAGCGCCGAAAACTTCATAATAACGAAAAACTTCTTTGAAATATTTGAAAATTTGTTTATAACTTTATAAACACTGACTATATATTATATATATATATATATATATATATATATATATATATATATATATATATATATATATATATGCGTCGATAGTATCCACAAATGTGTTCACACATGTCCGCCAGATCAAACATGTTTTGATGTTACGTTGAAATTCTAACATAAATACGCACATTCATTATATAATATATATACATATGTATGTATACATATATATATATATATATATATATATATAAGTTCACACACAAGGGCCTTTGGAGCGAAATAAATCGAAATGATTCGTATAGAAAACAAAAGATTGGTCGGTACTTCGGAAGAAATGCGGCGCCTTTCGTAAAAGATTATTTATCTCCATCTTAAATTTCGGGCGTAAAAATTGCTTTAGTGGTATTTCGGCGAATGCGTTTGTGTGTGTGTGTGTTAATGCGCGATGAAATGCGTAGTAGAAATAAACTTCCATCTAAGAGATGACAGCCGCAAAAATAAGTAGAAATGGAACAGAATTGTAAACGCCAGTACGACGAACGGCTACTATATATAATATAATAATAATAATAATAATATACTATATAGTTGCTAGCGAGAAATCCGAACACAGAATATCGAAATAATATCGAAATAATATCGAAACAGAAGTCTCGAACGGAGAAATTGTAACAATACAAAAACATGAAGAATCGACTTCATCTATCGAGACAAAGCGTTGCAAGTTCTCGTTTGACTTTACGATGAAAGAACTACTGAAAAAGAAACGTCCTATACTATAGAACGAGACGTAAAAGACGATCGGGTAAAGTTTTGCCGGGGAGGAACAAAACTAATAAGGGAGCGAGAGAGAGGTAATGCCGAATTGAAGAAAAAAGATGAAATTGGAAGATAACAGCCGAGTCTACGTTCTCAATTAATGAGAATAACGGTAAACACTGAAGGGTGTTATACCCCTTTTATTATTATTATTATTATTATTATTATTATTATTATTATTATATATATACATATATACGTATAATACATCATCGAAGACAAGAATAAACTTTAACAAAAGCTCTGACAATTCCCTCGCTTCTTGATCGTTCACCCACATATAAAACTGGTATACTTTTCTTCATTTAGTTCGTCTTCTTGTTGTTGTTGTTTGGGAATTTCTCTATCTGGATGCTCTACTCCGTTTAATCCGACCGTTTCTTTTCATTTGGCTTTTGACGCTGACAAACAGAACCCTTGTCGAAGAATTAGTTTCATTTACGACGAAAAGGTTCGACTCTCTTGTCTCGCGCGGAAAAAAACAATGGCGCCGATCGTACTTCATCCGTGAACTGCAAATAACTTCGAAAACCCGAGATACGAACAAGAACTTCCGTTGTTTTCTACGGATACGCCGATAACAAACCGAATGGTCCACCGCCACTGCCACTTTGCCATACCGATCTCTCCGGTTAAACTCGCTTGTCCTGATTGAAAACTCTTATTTATTTCTCTTATCGTAAACTTCTTTCTGTTACAGTCAATAGACAATCGATGTAGTTTTATCTCGTACGAACACTATACGACTATTGTTAATTCCTCATTACTTACGACTGTTTAATTCCCACTTTTCCGCGTAAAGTTTGCGATCGAACTCGTCTTTACCTTTCGATGGTTTGCCGTATTGTTCGTAAGACCGAGTAATAAAAAAATATTAAATAAACTTAATAAAAAAAAAAAAAAGAAATTATGTCCCTTTATTTTTTTCGGGTCTTTCACATCGTTTCATCTATTAAACTTTATAATATAGTTTTTGCAAAATTATCTAAATTTTAACTATATAACATACGTTCAACAATAAATCTACATAAACAGACGTATATATGTGCATGGGGTACGTTTAAAGAGATGAAGTTTCGAAGCAACTATTTCAATAAATATCGAACATATTGGAGAATAACGATTTTTTTTATAAATGATAAACCGAACAAAATCGTAACACAGTTTAATCGCTAAAAGTTATTTATTGCAAAGATTTTAGTGATTAAACTGTGTTATGATTTTGTTTATAAACTATGTCAATATTACATCCCCTAATTTAATATGCACAGGGAAAAGTAATGGAATGCGTACCACACACACACAATGTACGCATATATACCGAACTCACTGTTTACCTGAAGTCGTGATCTTTGTGATTATTTATTATTTACGATATCCAACGTTAGTTCGGTCACACATCCTGTACGACCCACATGCTGGTACAAATCCAGCTTATAGATTGCGAATTTTATCCACCTTGCGTCTATATAATAACACATTACTAACCGTAGCTAGATAAAATGACAACAGACGAACGGGGCAGACCAACTAAATGGCATCGGACGAATAAAAGAGAAATGGCTTGATCTCGCATATAGAAAGAATATATTAAAACATTAGACACTGACATGCATCAACTTGGAAGAAAGAGGCCTATATCGTGCAGTGGATTCAAAATGATTAACCCGCAAATTCCTTTCGATAGTAAATTTATACGTAATAAATTTTTTTTAATTCAATTACTTTTAATCAGTTCTTACTTTCCGGCAAATTCTTTTCATACGATAAAATACATTTTCGACAAAAAAAAATGAGTTTATCGCCATTGTTTAATTCGTGTAGTCGTGACTTTGCATGGAAATATGCCCGTGTGATTTGTACTCGTCCCTATTTTTTGCATTTACGAATTTGTACTAATGCGCGCATTTCGAGGGCGTACTTGTTTACGTGGGAATATTTTCCTATGTTTTTTTTTGTTGCATGTAGGTATATTGTATTTCGTTAAAAACAGTAGTTAATTTTGCTATTTTTTTAACACGATTTATATTAATTAGCCTGTTGTGTGATCTAGTTTCATTTTCCTTCATACTTTTATTCTATAATTATTCTGTACTGTAATCGATGTTTTGCTGTTGTGTACGCCATAATAATATTCTGCAAGTAAATGAAAAAGTTCACAATTTACATTAATGCGCGTATATATATTATCCGAAATATATTTAAAACCATTTCCACCTCGTTTTTGCTAATCCTACTAGTTACTAATTTATCAGATTTCCCATTCCATATTAGTTTACTATAATTTAGCACTCTTCGTATATATTCCACGTACTTATATGCTCTTTATGAGGTATTTCGCATACTGTAGATCTGACATCTTCTGTTGCCAGTATCGACGTCGTCGACTGAATTATCATTTTCGACCTCCTCCCCCCCCGTTAACGTATTAAATTTTTCTTGGCACTCTTTAGCTTCCGTGTTGCAGTAATGCATTCTTCGGCAGATCATCTTATTTGTATGAAATAATCTATTCAACAGCCGTTACAATTCGCGTAATTGCTCGTACTACCGTACTGAAGTAACCTGTCAATCAAGTAACTCCTGTGTCATTTAATTCGGGTACTTTCCAAACATCTACAATTAAGTCATTCTGTTATTTAATGTGTTTTTTTTATTATTTGTTTCTGTCGCGTTTAGATACTTGCTCTTTTGCTTAGCAAGCCATTCAACTATAGCTGTACCAGTTGGAATTTCCTCTACTAATCCGGTTTTGAAAATATTCCTAATTTTTCCTTAATTATAGTGGCGTTTCTACTCGTATCCTTAACGGCGCACATAATGTTCGATATCCTCAACATTAATACATCGCAATAGTGAAAATTCCACCAGTATACAACTTTTACAGAATCAGGAAAATAATATTGAAGAAAAATTAATATAAAAAAAAAACTAAATTAATAAACAAATATACTGATATTAATTTTCAACAAATCAAAAATAGACCGACAGAAGCAGACATCATTTTTGGATCATATTTTCTCAATTACCATCACATATTTTTAAGTAATTATATTTAATTTATATTTTTAAAATTGTGATTTTTTAAAATTTTTCGCTTGATAATGGCGTAAATGCCGAAAAGCTTTGTGTTTTCCTTAAGAAAATAAATAATAGTGATTTAACTAATTTTCAATTGATTTTTTTATAAAAAATCACTACATTCCACATTATATAAAAAATTAAAATAAAAAAAAAAAAAAAATTAATATATATATATATATTTATTCGTCTAACCTTTTATAAAATTCACTATAACGCTGGTGTTTATCTTCTTTCTTTTTTTATCTTGCATTAAGTGTACTTACTAATTTTCGAGCTCTTCGTGCGCTGGTACTAGTCGTTTGTTTTACTTAATCATTTCAGCACCCAGTTTTACTCGTCGTAACACTGAAAATCTTGTTTATAAGTGACGGAAACCGCTCTGAGAAACACGGTAATAATCTTACTTAATCCGGAGTATTATTTATTTCGTCACATCCTGGAATAGTATATAATTATCGGTCGTTCCACGTAAATAATTCTTTAATTTCGTTATTTTATCTGACGTAATTCCTCTTTCTTGGATGAGTAGACCGAAAGTGAACTTACTAACAATATACATTTTGCAGTAACATCGCTTACATTCGACAGAAATTTAAGTTTATTTCCGCGTACGTTACCAAAGAGTTATTACTAATCGGAAATTATAAGGATAATAAATTCCTGATATGTGCGGTACATCCTTTTGTTGCCAAAGTATATATTTATGCCCACTACTGATATTATCTACATATGCGCTTAAGTCATCGCATAAAATTACAATTCCGTAGAAAACTGTCAATCAGTCTGAAATTTCTTGTAGGGAACGGTATTTCAATATTTTGTGAGACACAAGTTGAAAGCACGTATGACAAGTGATATTATCTTTAGTAATCGTTATGAGTCTATCGTAGCACCTGATTTATTCCTCGGGCTGTACTTGACGCATTTATAGCAAACTCGCATCTTCACAATTTATAACCTATACGTATCTTTCAGTTATTCTCTCGACTTAATACTTTATATAGTCATTACGTAATTTAGTTTTATGATAACCCCTACAGTTGTATACCACTTCGACGAACACATCCGATGTAATAATAATAATAATAATAATAACTCATTTGATTTGTAATGATTTTCATTTGATCTGGTGTATTGATCACTATATAAAAACACAAGCGGAAAAGTGAAAATAAATAACAAGCTATCTGAGAAATTTCAGCCTGAAAAAGGAGTACGTCAGGGATGCATACTAAGTCCTATTTTATTTAACATATACAATGAATGGATAATCAAAGAGACCCTGAATGGATGGAAAGATGGAGTTAAAATAGGAGGAACATGCATTAACAACTTACGATACGCTGACGATACTGCCATATTTGCCTCAACTGAAGAGAATCTACAGGTTTTACTCTGGAAGTTGGAAACCATAAGCAAAGCTGCAGGCTTAACAATAAATAAAGACAAAACTAAAATAATGATTATTAATCGAAACAACTCTGATAACATCCAGCAATGGCATGACTTCCAGGTAGTTGATAAATTCGTATACTTAGGTTCAGTAATTACCAAAGATGGAGGATCGACCGATGAAATTAAAAAAAGAATAGGAACTGCAAGAAATGCATTGGCTCAACTGACAAGAGTATGTAAGAGCCACGACATAACGAAGAATACAAAAATTCGCCTCATGGACACCTTAGTCTTTTCGGTTTTTCTGTATGCATCGGAATGCTGGAATTTAAAAAAAATGGATGTCCGGCGAATAGATGCTTTTGAAATGTTCTGTTGGAGAAGGATGCTGCGGATTCCCTGGACCGAAAAGAGAACAAACCTGTCGGTGTTAAAGGAAATCTGTCCAAAAATACGACTGCGAGATGTAGTAAGGCAGCGAATAGTAACTTACTTCGGTCATATCATACGTCAAAATAGTTCGGGAAAATTAATTTTGGAGGGTATGGTCGAAGGTCGGCGAAAACAAGGAAGAACGCCTACACGATATACGGATGGAATCAAAGAATTGCTAAACATTACATCATTCCAGCAAGCGGTTCGATATGCAGAGGACCGAAACATATGGCGGACGCAGTTGCATAAAATCAAGGTTTCATAGTGTCACGATGCTCGGATCGAGCCTACGATGAAGAAGAAGATTGCGTTAGAATATAAATTAATTTAATTCGATTTGTTAGATATTAATATTAATAATATTTTTATATTTTAAACTTTCACAGTCGATATCTCTGTATGTTGACAAACTTTTTCAGTGTAAACCATTAAATCGTTATTATTAAATATTATTATAATTATTGTAAATTTAAAATTTCATTCGATAGACAAGTTCAATACGGATAAAGCGAACATATCCACGTATTAATAAATCACGAATGAGAAGACGATATACGCCGGCCAGATCGAATGTAACTGCGCGTCATGTTTTACATTTGAGGGAAATTCTGTCCGTCTGTATTATTACATCGTTAACTCTAATAACGCGTGTATCAAATATTTTTCTTTTTATATAATCTAAATTATTTATATAACATTAATCGCGATAGTAATTGATTTATTATAGGTAAATATACCCCCCCTATTGGTTATGTATCATAAATCTTCTATCGTACGTTGTCGCGTTAGATTTTATTCGAATTTAGCTCTATCGTATTTACACGGTCATTGTATAAAAATATTTCGCGTTGATGAGGTTTGCGTATGTATAGGAATGTGTTTGACGAGGTTTGTGACGTCAGTCAACGAAAGATTGTATATTTAGGCGTTTTATTTTATGTATCTAAATTACTTCGAATCAAACGGAAATTTGAAATAAATTCGAATTTAAATTCGAAATTGAAGTTTGAACAACTTCATCTACAAGCAAAAAGTGGTGCACAAAATGGAGAATTAGGCACAGATAAATCAACAAATGTAACTTTTACATTACGTAGAGGTTCGTGTCGTCCAGTTTACTATGATAAGCAATCAATTACTCAGAACAATATAAAATATCTCGGTCTTATTATGGATGAAAAATTTACTACTCGGTTACCCCGCATATACTGCAGCTTAGAAAAAATTTAAATACTCATTTCGATTATTATATCCTAGGAAGAAAAGCTAAAACTTCGCTAAAGCTGCTGCTCTACAATAGTGTTCTGACGGCGAAATGGAAATACGGAATCGAATTATGGTGGTCAGCAGCAAAACGTATTCAACGATTTCAGTCTAAAGTACTAAGAGCAGTATGTAACGCTCCTTGCTACGTCAGTAATGATACTTTACACCATAGTCGCGCCCACAGTCGTCACACAGATTTATCAGAATAAATACCAAACCTCTTTTTGGCAAATGCTCTAACCGTCCAAACCCTCAAATTCGGCGAATCTACACGTCGACACTACTATGTAACCCGGTTCTGAAGACTAAATCGACGAATGCTCCGAGACGTACACAATGACCTACGGTCGTACAGATCAAGACGCTGCTGTTGTAGCATAATTCAAAACCGGCAGGCTGTTTATTGAAACAGAGGCTGTATATACTTTTACACGTGTTTAACCGAACTCGTGTGCTTATTGTTTATTTATACAGGTGTGCACATTAAGGGGAAAAAAAATTAGATTCGAGTTATCATTATTAGAGTTGGTACAATTTTATCGTTATTACATCCTAATACGTCGACCTTTTGTCTTCCTTATTCGTGTGTACATTGGTCGATGTATCTTTCAATGTTCAACTGGTTAAAATTTATTTGCGCGCGCGATTTATCCCGATAATTTGGTTAATACTATGTTCAACGCTTTTTAATTCGAAATCTTTCGCAATTTTTGTAATAAAATAGAAATTTCAATTATTACTATTATTATTAGGTTTCGTTGTGTTATCATTTCTTAAATTTCAGGGGGGGGTATCAACGAGGAAGGTATAAATCTAATCGTCTAAGTTGTTCCGTCTAAAGCGCATACAGACAACCCTAACCCGGTTTTAATAATTCAGTTTGGACAACTAGGTAGTTTAGTTCAAAATTAGAAACTATAGCCGTTACTTTTCTACCGTTCGTCTAAGCTGTCTTATGTGTCTATTTCTCTCGTTCTATCGTTCGTGCAATAAGACAATGGCAGTTCTTCTCGCTTTGCACACTTGGGAACAAAGACGAAGCTAAAACAACGTACCGTAATCCTAGCACGCGCTCTAGTATCAAAATTTCACATTCTTATCGGCAAGCGCTGATACACACGCAACCCTCTCCTCCGGTCTGAATAAATTTTCTTTCACTCTACAAATTGCTATCGGTGAAAAGTTCGACGGAGTTGTTTACTCTAATCCAATTTACTCTATACGCGTACGATGCGAATATGAGTGTAGAATATTATATCGTCGTCTCTGTTTCACTACTTTCAAAAAAAAAAAAAAAATTAAACATAACAAAATAAAAAATACTTCATTCGAACCGTGAAGAAGAAACGCAATTTTCGAATTAAATACGATTATATATAGTTGACGTAAGTTAAGGAAAATCCGGAAAGTTCACTGAACATTAACTAGTTTACTTATAGAGAGGAAACAATCGTGGCCCGGTGTTGTTAAACAAACCTAATGTATATAGTAGGGTTTTATGGGGTTTCGTCAATTCGAATTAATGTATATGTATATAACTTTTACACATCGAAATTAGTAGAGTATATGCTCAGTCCGTATAGATACGGACCCTTTCGTTAATCAACAACTTACATTCGTATTAATAAAAGTTTTACTGTTTTTTGACCCCAAAAATGTTACCAATCGGCATTATCGATATATTTTTTAAAACTTGTTTTACCTCCATGAAATATCAAATTTTTGCATTTACTGTATTTTTTATTTTCCAGTTTACTTGAAATTAGCGGTGATCATTGTGTTAAATTTCGAAGTTATTTATTGGGTTTTTTTTTTGAACACGTTTGAGATATATAATATTTAAAAAGGTATGTATAATGCGTATAATATTTTTATTTTTATCCATGTACGCATGTAGAAATATTTTTTCAAACATTGATTATGTCAATTGGCATCATTGTGATTCTATGTTAGTAAATTATTCTAAACGTTTTTTTTTTTCATACGTTATTTCAGAATGGCATCTAAGTTGAAAGATGTGGATATTATAAATATATTAAATGCGGATCAGATTTTGATATATCTGAAGATGAAAATGAAGAACAGCTTTATGAACATCTCATTGAAGAAATTGATGTAAGTTTTTTTCATAATGAATAACTATTTTCCTATTCGTTAAATATGCGCATACATTTTTGAAACATATTTTTTTTCCGATATATTACGTGTATTTTGTTCAAAATAAAAGTGGAGGAAGAATGGCTGTGACAAATTCTTGGCTCGAATATAAAAATGCAGCAAAATATTGGAACATCAATAAAAATAAAATTCTAGATCTGTTGCAATTCAGAATGGAAGTTGCAGAAAGTTTAATTAAAACAAAACACTAATTAGAAAACGAGGACGACCTCAAGAAAATATAGCGCAAGAAACAACTTCAGTGCACACTAATTTTAAGTATAGGCCATCATTAAGTGTGAGAACAGATGGTACCGGTCATTTTCCTGTCTGAAAGAAGAGTGCGATGTAAGAATCCTACATGTAAAAGACAGAGCCAGTGGTATTGTATAAAGTGTAATATACATCTATGTATTAAAAAAAAATAAAAATTGTGTCTTAAAATATCACCAATAATGTATGTTAATGTATTTGTAAATATTTTATGATATTCTACTTTATTTTTAGGTAGAAAAATGTAGCCACTATTTTAATAAGTATATATAAGCAATACTTTTACCGTTATAATTTTATATATTATATCTTGATGTGTATTTTGTGTATGGTGGTGTATGGGTATGGATAGGTGATATATATATATTAAATAGTAAATTATGCCAATAAAAGGAGTTCATTTTTATTGCTTGTCAGTTTCTAATTTTCGTGTATTTTTGCTCCATACAGTCATTTTGATGCCAATCGGCAACACTTTTTTTTTGAGAAATTGGTGGACAAATTAATTTTTGAAAATTGACTAAAATATTATTTATGATCTATAATGAGTAAATAATAAAGTAAAAAAAAATGTTATAATAACCAAAAGTCGTGACTGAAAGGGTTAAGAAAATATTATAACTACAGATGTAATCGACAATCTGACGCAAAATAAACAGCGCGATAATAATTCTATTTCTCTCTCTCTCTCTCTCTTTCTCTCTCTCTCTTTTGATATTAAATGAGAATTTAAACAATCGTAATGGTCAAGTTACACACAAGCTTACTCGAGTGTTAAATGATATTTTAAAGAACGACTAGTTTGGTTTTAAACCAAGACAATCACCACTTCACCAGCCAACTCGAATAGGCTGCTGACACAATGTTAAGATTAAGGAACACGCTGAAATGCCGCTAATCGATATCGAAGAAACTTCTCGCATGATGGAATATTAGATAAAATTATTAAATTTAATTTTCGGCGTAATAGTTATTAAATTAACCAAATCTTATTTAAGCGATAGAGTTCCAAAAAATTGGTAATTAAATTAATCTCCAAATACAGGGGTCCTTCGGGGGAGTGCACTCGATTCTTATTTATATAAATAACTTCCAAATTTTCCTTTCGTCAGTGCTGCATTATACGCTGATTACATATTTCTTCTGTTATAGGACGGAACAGTATGCGCAATGCGTTCGCTCTGATATGTTTACCGTTTTCGCGTTCAGTTTTATTTGGTGCAAATACATCGCGTTAAAGTTTTTCTTAAGTTTTCGAACACGGCTATTTTTTACCCCGACTTTTCTCGTCGGCATCTCGTTCATTAATGTAAATTATATTTATCATATATTAAACTGATCTAATCGAATGTGGCTGATCTAGCATCCGCTTTGGAGAGGCGGTACCATGGACTTTCAGACTCGGCTCCGCTATCTATACTAACAGAAAACTCTTTAACGCTGTAACTTAGTATCAGAGAAGAGTTTCATGAAACACTTTATCTCTATATAGAACCTGCCCCACGTCTGCGGTTAACGTCATTTAAATATACTTCTTCCGAATGGTTACAGGAGCCTCTACCATATCTGAATATAGTGTTGTTAGAAATTTCTCCCGCGTCAGGAATATCGAGTGTAATCTGACCACCTGTCCAACTATAAAAAAAGTTAAAAACTTCGTTAGTAGCAATAGCTGCCAAACTAGAAGGAAAACATACATGTTCTTCCCTAAAGTCTTTAGTAGAGTGAAAATGAAACATCTAATAGACGTTTACAAAAATGCTCTCGTGGTGTGACATCTTTGGCTCCTATTTACATAGGTTCCATTTTGTTGGTGATCTTTGTTGCAACTTTTGCTACCCAGGTGTTGAGTACAACTATCTAAAATAGACATTTATTTTTTCATTCATAACATGTGAAATGGATTTAGTGATCCTGAATAAGCTATTGTTTTTGTAGTATGTAATAATTTATATTCAATCAGAATACATGTCGTGGGTGTAGGCAGTCCCCAAACTTTTCCGACTCCTATCTTGTGCGACTCGGATCCAATTGATTCCTGTCCATTTAACAATATCATCTCGCCACCTAGGTCTTCCTCGCGGATTGCCAATGGGCCACCACTGTAATACTCGTTTAGTCCATCTTTTATCCTTTTATCTTGCTATTCCATTTTAGCCTGGTAATCCGCTCCACTGCGTCTACCAATTTCGTCTGTTCCCTAAACCATGTAACCGTCTTGCATCTTTGAGCTTGATTCCGAGGATAATCCTCTCGTGAGCCGTTTGGTTTTCTAATATATATATATATATATATATATATATATATATATATATATATATATATATATATATCTTCTTCTTTCTCTCCTCAACCTAATGCTTGGTGGATATTAAAATGGCAAGGACTGGCGCGTGCTTTTATGGCGGCATAACTTTAACCATTTTTTACTTGTACCATATATATCCAAGAATCGGTCTGCCTTTATTCCGTCTTCCGTTCGTCAACCCTTCTATTCGAGTTCTCCTCCACTCTGAGTGTTTGATCAGATGTCCAACCATTTAATGTCTTCTCTTTCTGATCGTATTCTGGATTTTGCGTTGTTCATTTACCTTCGGCGAGACTTCGTTATTAATAGTTTCAGTCGTAGTTTCAGTCGTCCAAGATATCTTTAACATTCGACGCCAACACTAGATTTCAAACGCGCGGAGTTTATCATTTTCTCTTTTTAGAATCGTCCGTATCTCTGCTCCATATAACGTCATATTTATCAAATGTTATTTAGAACCTGACAAGATCTTTGATATGAAGAAAGGTTTTTTCATAGATGCGATTTTCGCAATAACTGTTATTCTTTTTATATCATTCGTGTTACGACCGTCTGATGATATTATACTTCCTAAGTAGGTGGAAATCAATTACTTGATTTACGCTCTGATGATTCAAATGAATATTTGTTCTTACCGCTTTTTGTAAACGTCATTACTTTAGTTTTTTTTTTTTTTAGCACTTACATTCATTTTGCATTTATTGCTACGTCGTCTGCAAATTTTGTTGTATTATACATTATAACATTAATCTTTATTCCATAAAAGTAATCTGCTAGCTAACATTTATTATGACATCCATAATCAAAATTGCCATATGGCATCGAACTACCACCAAAATAAAATCACATCTATCGTCAAAAAGTACTTTAAGTTACCTTATAGAGTATTAGCTGAAGATCTAACTACCGTGAAGGAAGTGTATCATGTTATAAAAAACCTTAAAAGTAAAAAATCAATGGGTTTAGATAATATCTCCATAATATTGATTAAGAATTTACCGCTTAAAGGTTTTGTTAAACTAACTATTATAATGAATTCCCTGTTGTCACACTTTCCCAACTGCTGGAAAATAGCGAAAATAATACCTATACCTAAGATTGGAAAGAACATATCGGATCCAAAAAATTTACGTGCTGTATCGTTACTCAGTAACCTAGGTGAAATTGCTGAAAAAATTATATTGTGTAGAATTAAAAAGTTTACAGATGATAATAATGTGATAGTAAAACAACAACTCGGATTCAGAAAAAATTTATCAACCGTCACGCAACTAGCGCGAATTACTGACTTCATCACTGACGGTTTTAATCAAAATAAGCACACAGGTTTGTAAATTCCGATGTAAGGTCTGTTCTAGCTGGAGTACCTCAGGGAAGTATGACCCTTCTTATTTCTCCTTTTTATCAATGACATAAAATCACGAATTTAGAGATGGCTCTATATGCAGATGATACAGCAATTTATTGCTCTTCGTTTCGAACTGATACAATACAAAAACGGTTAAGTGATGGTTTCGCTAAGCTAAATAAATATTTTAGTAAATGGAAAATTAACATAAATGCTGATAAAACTCAAGTGATTCTGTTTAGACGGCCGCCTTCACAGGATCCTGTAATTGTAAATAACACTAGATTAGATTGGAAAACGCATGTTAAATATTTAGGAGTAATCCTAGATAAAGGTCTCACATTCACCAAACATGTTGAGTACATATCTAACAAAACACGTAAAGCTCTTTTTAGTCTATACCCAATCTTTAATAGACGATGTCAAATTAGTCCTGTTAATAAACTAATTATCTATAAAACTATATTAAGGCCAATTATGCTATATGCATGCCTAATATGGTCGTATACAAGCCGTTCAAATGTGTCCAGATTACAACGTCTTCAGAATAATTGTTGCAGGATAATTCTTAAACTTCCTATCTATGCAAGAACAGATCGCATGCATCGTATATTAGACTTGCCGGTTGTGGGTGATATCATTAGGCAGCATACAAAACAATTTTTTGACGATTGTAGACGCAGCCAATACTCAATAATAAACAATATAGGGGACTATACGCGTACTAGTCTTCAGTTAAAATATAAAAGATATAAACATAAAACAATAACATGCTATTATAATGTATCACCTGCTTTTTAATCGTATGTAATTTATATATTTAATTTTATGAACTTCATTAATGTAATATATATAAATAGCTGAGCTTATTTTGTTTATATTTATTAAAAGTTCTTCATAGAGTTGTCCTCAAATTGTATACACAGGTTTTGGTTTTCCCCCTGTAATCTAGTTCATTATTACTGTATTTATTATTTCTTTTTGTTTTCATTTTGTATACGTAGTAAGAATTTGTTCGGTATACGTAATAATATTGTTTTTGACATCGATTTTGTAATTTATATTGTGTGCTAAATACACTTTTTATTTATTTATTTATTTATATTCCATTATTATTTTTTTCTAAATAATATTTCACTGCCTCCTCAATATAAATATTGAATAATATTGGTGAAAGATGACAGCCTTGAATGCTTTTTGTTCGTCTATGATTACAAATTGGTTTTTATACGGTTGAAGTCGTCGATCCCTGAAGTCTATGCCTTGTTTCTTCAATGATCTGAATAGTATATTCCGATTCACATGATCGAACGATTTTTCTATATCCACAAAGGCGATGTAAACTGCTTTTTTCTATAGCTTTTCAATGATTAAACGTAGGAAGATTGTAGCTTCTCTTGCGCCTTTGTTCCCTCCTGAAACAAAACTGATCATCGTGAGGTTGTTTTCAATTTTAGATTCTATTCGATAATATATGATTCTAGTCATAATTTCGAGAGCATAGGGTAATATATTTAACGACATTCATGAGGCATTATGCTTTTTTGATATAGAGACCAATAGACCCTCCTCAAAACCTTGCGGAATATTTCCTTTTGTATAAATCGTATATAAATATCGTTAACTGGATATTCAATAGTTACGAGTAAGCGGTTTTAAACAATTTTGGTCGACCACTACGTAACAGTTTATATTCGATTAAATTATATTTCGCAACTTAAATCTAAGTGTATTATTATGAAATAGATTAGACGATTATTAATAAATGGCTTTGATAATCTGTGTCTTATCTACATTGTATAACAATTTACAATTTATTAAAATATATTTCTGTGATGTACCTACATACGTACATACAAATATTATATATATATATATATATATATATTTATCTTCGGTCGTTCGTGTCGAACGTTTAGACGCCGTGAAGTCCTATTTGTACTCCAGTCTATCATTTCACGTATTGACTTGATGCCAAATATTTCAAATAAAATAATTATTTAGATCAGGCAGCTAATGGAATTGATAAACGTAGTTGAGCGGATTGCCGGGGAAAATTAGGATTTGACCGATCATTACAAGATGACGACAATTGAACTGAGCGAATATCGCATTATCTGACCGTGTGACAGGATGATGTTGTAAAATGGGCAAAAATCTATTAAATTGGAGGCGCAACAGATAGGATTTATTTAAAATATTTTTAAAATCCTTATAATTAGCAGTGAGTTGATATAGGTATATAGTTATATATTATTCGAAATTAACGTGTCGATTGCGGAAACTATGGCTAGAGGCACGCTGTAGAATGCTTAAGAACATGATTATGTTAGAGGAGTATTCATCTATCTATATTATATATATATATATATATATATATATGTGTGTGTGTGTGTGTGTGTATTAAAAAATTGCAATGTTTAATGAAATAATTATGACCTATTGTTAAAACGTAGCAAATAGTAAAAAAATAAAGGAATTGAATGAACACAATAGATAATTTTAAATATGTAAAAGGAAAAACCTGAAAAATGACGCTTATGTATTTTTTGTATATACAAAATTTGATTCTTTTAAACGGGGGACTATTTATTTCGTAACCTTAACATCTCGTACGTAGTTTTTCGTAGATCTATAACGAGTTATTTCAATATTTGAACACATTTTTAGATTATATTTCCGAAAGTATATTTGTACAGAGTAAAGAAAAGTTCGAACCTATTCCTGTATACGTATGGAAAAATACGACGATACTTTAAACATTATAAAATCGGTAACACAAACCGACGAACTGAAAAACAATAACACATAAAGCTGAAGTCTCGCTAAAGGAAAGAATCGTATAAATATCCGGTATGTACATAAACACGGACGAGTTAGATAGGTGAAATTGAAATATACGCCTAGGGCGGCGTAATTGTCAGGCCGCGATGATAAATGCTCATTTTTAAATCTCCGTGTTAATATTTATCACACATATATCAAGGTCGCTAATAAAAATGCTATACAGAATTCACGCGTGGAAGTGTGTTCATTTACAATACTACCGAAACGTACGAATGAAGACGTTCAACGTAATCATCGATGTAAGCATTATAAATCAGTGATGTAGTGGTGCATTATAAATTAGTAAAAAAAATTGTATAAATCTAATCTTAAGTGGACAGTCATACTTCTAGTAGACTCGCCTCTTATTTATATGTTCAGTAAATCTCTAGCTATCGTTTTGAAGGACAACATTAAATTTGGAAAAGGATATATACATATAGGTTGGAAGTGAATACATATATATATATATATATATATATATATATATATATATATATATAATATTCATATATATATGTATATAAACATAACATCGAAAAAACTGAATCTGTACCGTAATAAATTACCGATTTCCTTCCGAGTAATAAAATTTTCTATTTTCTGAAATTCGCGATAAATATATCGCGAAAATAATGGTTTTTAATATATGCCGCGCTTTCCAAATTTCAGTCATACTTTTACAAGGTCGCCAATTGGGTGAAATCCAAGATGTGAAAAAAAAATTGCTCAATAAGAATAATCTTACAGGCGAGCGAAAGATACATAGAAGAACGATTGATGATGTGCGTGGAAAGGTATCGTTCAAAAGTTAACGCTACGGAAAATAATGTGCGCCTGTTTAACGATGAATGTACGTGTTGATTCGTCGCAGGAAAAGAAGAGGATACTGAGAATAGATTGAAATGCCGGAATTCGTCGACGATTTTATAAAAAGCACAATGAATCAATTTCATGTACATATAGATGTTAACACGATTCGGCCACCAAATGTCTATCTACGGAGTGCGTTTGTTGAAGAACTAACGAACTGCATGCTATCTGTTGCCGAGTCCCGCACGATAAATGGTAGCGATGAATACCTCGTAACACGAAATCCGTTTTGTTATTACAGAACCACGAGATATCGTGTATTTCGGTTCGAATAGATTAATGAAAATAGGTTGAACTATAGATTTTTCGATGGAAAAAGTATAAGAAAGAAATGTATCTAGTATTTAGCCGGTCAGCTAGCACCGCACAAATATCCAGTTTTCTAGAATAATTGGTACTAAGCGATCGGGCGCCCCTGGAGGAAACATACAAAAAATGCCGGCTTTTACACTCCCGGAAAGGCGCGGATTATAAAAATAGAGTTGTACATTAATATCGAGTATTGCAGCGTGATAATAAAATGTCTTTCCTTCTACCTCCTACTTAACCACGAATCCTACTTTAACATCAACAACAAGATAATTCTCTATGTTAATCAATCCTGTAGTTTATTAAGCTCGTCCTGCTTGGCTCTCGATATCAAAAACCACCTTTAATGAACTACAAATAATTCAAAATAGATGCCTGAAATATAATGCGCCTCGTTAGCGCTGGAATTGACAATTTATAAAGCTACGGATCTGCTTTTGTTCTAAAACTGTCGACTGACATTTTCAATAAGTACTCATATAAAAACAACGATCTGTATATAAAAAGTTCAAGCGATATAGGATTATATTACACGATTCGCGGGGATAATTATATTTTCTAGTGCGAATGAATCGGTAGGCGTATCCCCCCCTGTCTATTGCGATACGGTTATATTTGAATATCCGTAAGTATAGTCTATATTTAAGTTCGTTTCATTTACTAATAACAAATGAATGTTTGAATATGATTTGCACAAACAACAAAAAATTGAAAATAAAAAATATATATATACATATTTTCATCGAAGTAATGTGCGCAAGAGGTGTTCTCGACCTTGGTGATATGCCAGTGAAAAGTTGCTGGTTGAATAAAGGAGGGGCGTTGAAATTTTTCACCGCTCTATCCCACGTGATCATCAATAAGCCTGATAAATTTAGCCTAAAGTATTGAATGTTTAAAAAAAAAAAAGGTAAATATTGTTTGAATTTATTCCCATATCTATCTTGGAAAAGATGAAAGAAAATCGACAAGTCGGTCAGTATCAAAATATGTATATAGTTTTACGCTTGATGAAACTTCATTATAACAAGGGGCTCGGTGTTAAGTGATATAATTTTTTCTTCTTCAGTTTCTTTTATCTAAAAATGAAGGAACAAGTAGTAGAAATAATAAAAGAAACGTAATATTGTAGAATAAAAAAAGAGATAATTGTATTCTACAAAGGTAGTGACGGACTACCGATCATTTTATAAGAAATAACTGCCGAATGGTAAACAGGTTGGGAATAAAACAGCAAGATGAAACATTGTCAAGTTTCAGCAGAATGCAAAAATATATTATTCATATATTCGTATCTACTGTAAAAATTGTACAAATGTACCGCGAGACAAAGTAAATGTCGAGATCGGGATAATGAATAAATAGATTATAATTGTAATTTAAATTTTTCTAATAAACATATTTCTTTCCTGAGAACTATGTTCTGTATCCTCCATCACTGATCCCTGTTGCATTCAATAATATCATCTCCGAGCATACGTACATCCTTATTTATACAGATGGATAGAAGTCGGCTCAAAGAACGGGGGAGTAGCAGTTTTCATTCCATCTCTTAATATCACTAGGGGATAGAAATTATCGGATCTTTATTCGCCGCCGAGTGTGTAGCAGTATTTCTATCCTTATCATTTCTTAATTAATACGAAGCTTGTAGGTAATTATCTCATTATCGCCGACTCGCAAATCATGTTGAAGCTATGGAAAACAAATAGCGTCAGATTCGTTGATTTCATTCATCATGTTGAAACTTAATCATCTGGAAACTCGAGTATATTTGTGTCTTCCTTGTAGGTACCGGAACATCGATGAATACCCGACAATGAAATTGTAGACACATTAGCTTGTCTTCTAGTGGTGTGGTATTCTCTCTTTAGCATCTACAGTTAGAAACTCTGAGAACAGACATATGTGAGAGATACTATCAATTGCAATTGTCTCGTCCTAGACATGGTTATACTTTTTTAAAAACATTAAACGGAAAGGAATTGTACTTATCAGCAGATTGCGGTTCGGGCATTACTTGTTGCCGGATCGCCTGTTCCTTATGTCGTTCAGTTACCGCCCTCTACATAGTCAACGTGCAATTTTTAATTCACGCGTTCTTCGAGTGGGCTTCTTTAATAACATGACACTCTGAACTGTACCTTAAATTATTGCGAGCGTCTCGTAACGGTCCTCCGTATAATGTAATTACCCTTTCTTCATTTTGAGAATTTACATCTGTTTCCGGACATCTAGACAAGTTGTCCGAGTTCATGAGTTGGTAAGTACAGTACCACGTTGGTAAAGGCATCCCCATTAAAAAAAAAGTGTGTGCGAGTGTGTAATGTTAGGTGCACGTTAGCTGTTTTTAATAAAGTGTTGAAAATAATTTGGAATTTTAGATTTTTGAAATATTTTTATTCATTGCCTTCTAACATTAATTACTTTATGTTTTATTATTTATATGTATAATATATATATATATATATATATATATATATATATATATATATATATATATATATATATATAAATATATATATATATATATATATATATATATGTATATGTATCATTAGTAAATATGGTTTTAATAAATAATTATATAAATGAACATACTTTTTGTTAATTATTTTTCCCTGTTACTTCGTAATTTCTGATTCAATGATTGAACATAATAATCGTATGAGTAATATTGACTCATTCCATCTTTGCCTGATGCGATAAAAAGTCCCCATCCTTATCAGCAAAAGCTGTAAGACTATTTTTATCACACGAAAAGAGAAATCGACGAATTAAATTTTATTACATTTATTTGTACATAAAACTGGCGAATAACAAATATTTGAAACACGTTCAACATAATTATATGTTAATATGTTATATATATAGTATATTATGCGTCCATTCGCAAAGATTTATGCGCGCGTATAATATTTGCGAACATAGATTTACGATCAATAAGAAAAATTAAAGATAAAAACTAGAAAAAACTTATTAAATTAATTAAATATATGCATAATTTATACGTGTACAGACAATCGACAAACAAATTATTTAAAAGTAACGTCCTTACAAATTTAATACTACACGACTTATTCATACGTGTCCATTATTAGCGATGAATTTCGGGAAAATTGATTAACTACAAGGTAAATAATTTTGCGATCTAAATTAATATCAGTGGTTATATAAATAAACAAATACGTATTTGTGTGTTTGTGTACAATCGTATACATACATACATACATATATATATATATATATATATATATATATATATATATATATATAAGAGTTTGTGTCTTATAAGGTGCATATTATAGTGCGTTCATATCTTTAGAAATTATCTACAATTTTTATGTGATATCTGTATATATATATATATATATATATGCATGTGTGTGTATGAATATGTGTAGCCGTGCACTTGTATTCTCGGTCCTGAAATTAAATTATCGTTTCGTAATAATGTTAACATTTTTTCGATAATTAATATTTTTTTGTAAAAGTAATTTAAAATTTCGAAAAACCGTTAACTATTATCGCGATTCAGCGCTAGTTATTTAGGTTGATGGAAATCACTCCGTTCAACCTCTCAGTCACATTATTTCACATTTCACGGTAACAAAATTATCGTCGTCTATCGGACGATATTAAAATATTCCGATTCTAAAATATAACGCTTTGAAAAATTATACAGAGTCGTCTGGAAATTACGCTATTGTATACAAAAAAGAAAAAAAATATCTTTTATATTTTCAGCTAACGCGCGACTGAAAAGCTTAATAGCGACGATTAAATAATTATTTTTTTTTTAAAAAGTTAATTTTAAAATGTCTTTTTCAGTCGTGACCACGAATTTTTTTATCTTTATTCATTTGACGATTGTCCGTACGTAATCGTTAACCCGTAAATTGGTAATTTTGAACTGAAATTTTTTTCGATCGATCTTTCAACTGTTTCATGCACACTTGTTGGATGTTTGAATATCTCGTAAAATATCTACCGAAAAATATTAAAACTATGAATAGTAATTTACTAACTTATTCTGATACACAATGATTATGTATTTTTACAGGTATTAAGACGTTTAAAAATGTTCTAATTAGAACACTTTCGATCATTCGGAGCTCGAATGAATTTTTATCGTTATGAGGTCTACGTATGTAAAAGTTAGATTTTGTTTTATGTAAAATCACTTCAGCCCATCCGCTTAAAAGTCGTTGACGATTAGCGCAAAAGAAAAATCATTATAGTTCCGCCTACGTATAACAAATTACCCTATTACTTAGGTAGCCATTTTTTTAATTTTGTTTTCGGCAAAATGAACAAAAATCTTAGTCAAGTTTTCTAGGAAAGTACGAGATTCCGATGTAAATTTCGAAGATTTTGAGGCCAGAACGTAATAATCGCGAATCGGACACTGAATATAGCTGAAAAGTGACCGATGATAATGATTTGAGCTTTGGCGATGATATACAATCATCTTTTATACACCGGTGGAAAATATAGTTTCAAATAATCCTCCAACCTTCGTCAAGTTCGTTAAACGTCACTTGTCCGAGATCCGTTTGCGCAAAAACCAAACCAGCTCGTTGATCATCGACAAGATTTTAGGCTATACGTAAACGAGATTAATTCGAAATGGTTTACAAATCGATAAAAGAAAACACGTTGATACGAAATAATTTCCGACTCTCGAGTGCATGACGGCTATTTTTAAATCTAACCACGAAGGAAGGCTCTCTTCGGTCTACCGACGAAATATATCGTTTCTTCTTATTTTCATTACATTCGACGATGCTAATATTTCAGAATTATATTTGATTTATTCACTTCCAAAGTCTAATTGTATGTAACAATATGTTTAGTCGTATTTAAAGGGGAGAACGTTATTTAAAGTCCGAGCCGGTTAAGTGTTGTTTTAAAATTTTGTAAACATCCAAAATACACTATTATAACGCGTTCTGTATAACGAGCCAATGAGGACATTCTTTTCCTACTTAAAGCGTTTCGAGAACTGTGTTTGGCAGTGATATCAACGCCGATAATCGGTTATCCGGTGTGGAGCTAGTTTAAGAGCGAAAAATATGCGTCTCACTATGGAAAAAAAAATGAAAGATCATTAAATACACAGGTATTTGTGCGGATTTACTTCTGATATATAGTATCCCGAAAAAAGGATATCGATGTGTTGTTCTTATATATCACCGGCGCACTATCGCGAAATAATTTCCGAACCCGTCGCGGAAAATATTTATAATTCGATAAAAGACGGAGTAGACGCGTTAAATGTGCCAGCATTCCAGCGATTAGAAGTACCAGATGCTTATTACGCTTATGAACATACGGCTTAACGGTTAACATCGATAGGAAAATTGAACGTCGTGAATTGGACTTTCACTCGTCAAGAAGCAAGTCGAAAAGAGTAATGTTACATCTACAATAAATAGAGAGACTTAAAGTGCAGACGAGTTTTTTGAGTACAGTCAACAACGCGAGTAGAGCACGAAGATTGGGCCGCTCTAAAAGAAAGACAAATCTGGACGGTTTTATCAAGAATGCACAAATTTTGTATGCAAAACGCATTGAATGCGCAAAGTAGAAATACGCGTATGAAAAGCAAAAAAATTAATGAGAAAAATTAAGATAATTTTTTCATAAATTAATTTAAAAAAAAAGAATTTGTTTCCTAACCAAAAATAAAGACGAGAGTTATTTTACATTTTTCAATTTCAAATAAAAAGCTTTATTCAAATATGTTCGTTTTTATTGTATTTAAAAAATTTTCTAGAAAACGGTTCGTACGACTAGCGAAAAATGAAGAAAATTGTTATTTTTTTTAAAGTTCTATTAAAGAGGTTCTAATATTTTATTTAACCGCAAGAAAGATGTGCGTCGACATGTTCGGACTAGCAATTTTAGAATTATTTTCAGCTATTAGCCAAAAATGTGTAACTTACGGGTTAACTTTATTCTTCCGAATATACGATATTTATTTAATTATAAAAACAACTACGAACTTAAACAAATAAGGTAACACGCAACGGTATATAGTAAAGAACGAAAAGCGAAAAAAATTTATAGTATAAAAAAATTCATTCGAAGGTAATATCGAAATGGCATTGGACACGCTTCGTAAATTTTGAGCAACGACGAATTAATATAATTTTGTCTTTCCCGTTGTAAGAAACGATAAAAATTAAAAATTAAAATTTATTATCTCGTCATCCCATAAATTGGAAAGGTACGTATTGCGGATTGAAAAATCCGGGAAACGTCGCTGCAGTCGGTTGTATCAATGGTGCCGAATTAGTCAGATAGGTGGTTAACACGGTTGGAATAACTTTAGTAGAAAATAACGTCGTATAGGAGGTTTTAGCGCCGAAAGTTAATTTCAGAATTTTACTATCAGTTTCGGTGACGAACGTCGAACTAAGTATCGGCGTAGTGAAAATTTGAAATTGTTGTTGCTGCTGCTGCTGCTGCTGTTGCGCAAATAACGGATTAAAAACGGAAGGTTGCAATAACGGTAGAGTACTGGTTACGTATTCGAAATCGGTTTTGGTTAAAGTAGCGGTCGGTCTAGATATGGTGGTAAAAAACGTGCTGGCTCCGTTAAATATCGGCAAGATATGCGTTTCGTAAGCCGTTTCTACTTTGATAACCGGTTTCGAAGAAGTAACTACGTTCGGAACGGCCGCATTCGGATTTAATAGTCGTAACAACGCCAGCTGTTGTAACTGTTCCGGACTGAGTGCCGGCTGCGTAATCGGTTTCTCCGTAGTGGTCGTTACTAGATTACCGGCGGAGCTGTTGGCCAGTTTATGTGCTTTTTTCGCTCGTAGATGATTTTCTAATAATTTCGTTTTATCCACGTCCGAAATATCGAAATTAGAACCGATACTAGTCAAATCTAAATCGTCTAATAACATTTTAGCCGCATTCATTTCGTCGTCTTGTTGATGATGATGATGCTGCTGCTGATCGTTATCGCCGAAATCTAATTCTAGATGCAATTCGGAACCGGCTTCGTCTAGTTTCGTATTAAAGTCGTTTAACGTTTTACTCGGTACAAATTGATAGACTTCCATCGGCGGTAAAGTTTTAGTAGCGGTAACCATTCGTGTTACGTGATACGATTGAACTAACGTATAGCGACTGGTATCGCTACCGCCTCTGACGACCGGTAATATGTGAGTTTTTAACATTAATTGCGTCGTACTAAACGATTCGGTTACCGTTTCTAACGGCGGAGTTTCCGCCGTTCCGGCTAGACCGATCGGCGGTAATGTAGCTATACTGGAATCTAAAGGCGGTTCTTTAGCGTAGGCGTTATGATGAGCGGTCGCAGTAGCCAGTAGATTTTCAGTTAACGGTTCGGTTTTCGAAGCGGCGATAACCGGATCAGACGTCTGTAATAAACTTTTCTCGTAGGTAGACGTAACCGTTATGAAACGGGTGTTCTTTACCGTACCGACCTGTTTTTAATAAAATAACACGATCCGAGAAAAAAAAAAAAACGAATTAAAAATATATATATATATGTTTATATTATATATAAATCTTCTTTTCCTTTTTATCATCCAGAAGGCGTGGTTATATTATGAAATTGACATTTTAACTACTGTCCTCCAGGCCATTCTATTTTAGACTGTCGATAGAAACTCGTATAGGTTCAATCCAGTCAGTGTCCTTAACTGGTTGACCAATCGTATTCTCTGTCTTCTCTTTTTGCCTTTTTCGATTTCCACTATTATTTCACGTTCCAGCGACCCCAAACTATATGTTAAAAAAAAAAACACAGAATGGGTTCTCTTGGTCTCTGGGATAGACTTCATGGCGAATAATTATCTGTTCGGTAATGATTCCAGGATATTCACATCATTCTTCTGTATGCCCATATTTAAAACGCATTTATTCTGCTAAATGACGGGTGTTTCAATTGGCTGATTCGTTCATGTCAAAATTATGATTACTGTGATAACTCACGGCTAATATACAATTACCGTCTGTCTGAGATTTCCAGTATCAGTAAATCATCGATCCTAGATACACGAAGCTATCAACTACTTCGTAGTCACCAACTTCTTCCGCTATTGGTTATCGTTATTACCTTTGATTTTCTTCTATTTCTATACATACGTGTCAAAGTAAAAAAAGAAAAACATTAATCACACTTAAAACTGGAAAATCATTCTAACTGAATGAAACTTCCGAATTATCTGAGTTTAACAAACTCTATCGTTGTAAACTAATTCATTCTTTCGGTCGGTGAAATTAAAGGTCAATTCTCATGTTTTCGAACATCGTCGATATAATTCGAATTTTCCATTGATTTACAGGTTAGTTAAACAGTGAGCGTTTCACTTCTTTCAAAATATTGTACAACCGACTAACTTTTGCGATTTTATTTCCTTAAAATAGATTAAAAGCAAAATCAACTAACTGCTGTTTAGACACTATTCATTGATGGATCGCTCTTTCCATATGTAACTTAGACAAGCTCACTACTCGCATCTCCATCTAGACAAATAATTTGTAATATCGAATTTTATGACCAGAATTTTATCACGTATTCTTGTGTTTAGGTAACATTAGCTCTCATCTTTTCCATTTTTTCAATAACTACAATAATATATTCCTCAAAAAGCTTTTCAATTATATTAAAATATAAAGCTGATATATATATATGTATCTTAATAATAATCGTCTTACCTGAAACGAATACGGTGATTTAATAGTTGCTATTTCGTAGTAAACGTCTTTAAAATCGGCCGGTGTTGATATTTCTACTCGGAGAGTTTCGGCCGTTAATGATGGTGTAATATCTTGCACGATTGAATTATCTTCGTGATGTAAAGCCGGGAACAAACCTGAACCAGATAGTTCTTGATCGGACGAGTCAAGTTGCACGTCCGGCGTAAATTGCGACGTTAACGGATTTAACGTGACGTTATCGAATGACGAAAAATCGTCTTGACGTCGAATAGTTACACGCGGTTTCGGAGATGTCTTATATTGCCATCTACCGCTGGGACGTGCCAATTTCAAGTTATTATTATTATTATTGATATTATTATTGGTTTCTATTATGTTGTTAGAATTAAGATTTTTTTGTTTGAAATTTCTTTTAGTAGTCGAAAGGACGCTGTTTTTATCTTCGTAATAAGATTTAGCGGTCGTCTTACGACCTGCGGCGCTCGGTGTAAATCTTCGTCCGCCGGATGATGATGAAGACGGTGTTACGGATGAAACGGTTTCGCTGAAAACGGATACCGTAGCCAATTCGGGAGTTACGCTAGATAATTTACCGAAACGGTTACTTTGATACCTAGGACGGACCAGAAATATTTAACGTTATTTTAATCACCGAGATAGATCATATTTAAATTATACTTATAAGTAATTTATTTACACGTTATTATCTTTAATTAATAAAAACAAAATCTAACCAGTTAACTATTTTAAACGAGTTTGCAACATATTTCGATGTATATTATATAAACGCCTGTGTGAGAGTATTACGTGCGCATTATCGCTTGAAGCTGGCAAATGGTACGACGAGCGTATAGAAAGCGATAACAATATTCGATATTATGTTATTATTGTAATTATTGAACGGTCATAATGTAAAGAATTTTATAATTTAAAATTACTTCGCTCGATAAAATTCGAAAATTCGTTGAAAAATTCGATAAATAATTTAATCACTGCGAAACATAAATTCAAAGTACGACTATCATCGTATAAGGAATAAAAGAGTAATCGTCATCATTGATCGTAATCCCCCGATGTCGTGACCGCAATTCACTTTATCGCTTCCTGTACTAATGTACGCCATCTATTACGGTTTTCAGCCTCTCGCGCGCATTCCCCGAACAATTTCCCTATCGCCTATCTGGTATATTCCTCGAGGTCGTTTTCCGGGCGTCTTTCCCTCTGTAATGAATCGCTCGATAGAGTTCTGCCTCCGCATAACACGATCGAATAATTTCACAATTTTCCCTCAGACTTGGCTGGTTAATCTTTTTGTAATTTTGATCTTGTTTTATATTGAGATATTTGTTTGGCTTTCCATTCTCAGCATCCGTCGCCAAACCTACATTTCAAAGCCGTCTATGCGTTTTTATCTGTCGCTTTTAACGCCCTGGCTTCCGACGCATATATACACGTTGAAGATATGAAGCATCGTGCAAGTTTCATTTTCACTGCATTTGTGATGGATGTATATATTTTAATCTGCTCGTAGCATTTCGCGCCAATTGAATTCTACGTTTTACTTCATCTGTGGAGCCATCTCTACGTCTTCTATTAATGATCCCAAATATATAAATTTACGTATACCGATACCCATCTATACGTTTTTCAGTTTCATTTATCGAGTTTTTCGTATTAATTATCATTAATTTTGTTTTTCTGTATATGTTTGACAGTTATCTGACGCAGCAACAACTTTGGCACATTAGTAGTGTTTTTCATGCCTATTTATAATTCTCGTTCACTTTCTCCATCCAAAAAAATTGCATCCTTAGACGCAAGTATTCGAGGTATACTTTTAATAATCGTAGTATCGACGATGCTCGTAATACTTTATCTGGAATGATACACGCTTACGTTGATCCGTTTCGTTACATCAGACAGACGAACAACTTCGATCAACATCATAGAAAATAAACCGATTAAAACTTCTTAATTCAATTCGAATATTAATTTATTAACGAGACCAATTCCCTAATTATCATCTCTCCCAAATCATCCACCACAACACCAGTCTAAATTAATTTCTTATTCTTCAATAAACAAAGCACATCCCTCTCCTAAAATTACTCCCCTCGCAGAATTACTCGGACGAAAGGCAAGAAGTACTTTTCCGTGCATCGAAAATGCCACGCTAAAAGACTATTTTACGGCGTCGCCAATTAGTGGCAACCTAATATTAATATTCCTCAAATCTCCCAACGATGTTGCCAATTTTATGAGCCTTGCACAATCAATAATGACCGTTTCAAAGCTAGTACCTTCAACAAAACCAAAACATTATTTCATCCAACGTATTATCAGCTTTAATCTCGAATATTTTACTAGAATATCATCTTAAAACGATCATCCGCGTCCATCGGTCATATTATTAGTTGACATAGGCAATTCTACACAACAAATTTCGATATTATCGAAACCAGGATTACACAATTTTTAATAATACCGATGGTTTGCATTGTTTCATCTGCAAAGAGAATACTCCCAAAGCAGCATGGTATCCATCAATCACCGACAATATTCTTCAACAGACAGAAGGAAAATAAAATCGGTAGAAGTAAAGAAACTATGTTAAATAGCTAATTTTATCTAACGCGCACAGCCCGATGGCTACACAACCGTGTCCATTATCTACGACAACCAACCCAACTGCTATTCAAGTTCTGACAAGTCATTCTCTCCATTATCCAGTAGCAATCTTTAGCTGCAAAAAATTAAGTTTTAGAATTCCTTGTTAATTAATTGCAATTTCTACGGAGTCAATTATTTCCTTCATGAACGAGACATATGGAAGCCATCAATATTCTGCACTTCTATACAAATATCAAATGGTCGCCAAAAATTATTGTGTAACTTGTTCGCAACATTGTACCCGTTAATTAAAAACGAACAAGTCAAAACATGCCTTACTACTATACTCGGTAGATTAAAGGAGACACCGCAATATGCACAGACCTACAACCATCTTTAATAGTAATAATTTTCAACATAATATATCTTAGTATTATATTAATTTTATGAAAATTTAACATACTTTTTAATCAATGTTCGGTTATACGCATAGTTTAATACAGTGGAATTGTCGAAGCTATTACAACCACTTAGAAGAACTAAGTCACTAATTTCCTTACATAATCATCTAATCCTATGTCTACCAGAAACCTACTTCATCCCGCTGCATAAACCTTCCTTAACGAATTACACCTTCATTCGTCACGATTATATACACAGTTGTAACGTATGTAGCGTATCTTATATTATTATTCACAACTCGCTTCCATTTAAACAAATACCACTTCAATCGGATGTGCAGCTGTAATATACATACCTCATCTTGCTTCTCCCATTACTTTTGTTATATCCCCTCCTGACCAACAAATTTCAGCAACCGACTTTAATTAAACTTTTCTTGCCATATCTTTTCCCCAAGTTACACTTACTGGTTTAAAAACACTTCCTCATATTTATATCCTTCTATATTTCACCGACGATTCCATCACAACCTAAATCATCGTTTCGCACATCCGTAATGGCGATTGGAACAAATATAAAAATAAATTCAACCTAATGATCCGAGAGCATCGGTCTTCTTCGGGCAATGTTTCCAATTTTACATCAGCTTTTACAAGCTGCTAACGATTCTATTCCAACATTATCTAGCCACAAGAATGCACATACTGCCTCTTCGTGGAATAAGAATGTACCCAATGTTATATGTAAAAGAAAATGAGCATTACGAACGTTCAAAAGAACAAATACTCTTCAAGATCTAATCGCCTTCAAAGAAGCAAGAACTGAAGCTCGTTTACTAATCCGAAACAGAATCATTATCTAGATTGGTATCAACCATTTCACAGTTCATTTAAACATTAATCTGGAAAAAATCAAAATATTCGTGAACCTTAATCACCCTCCTCCTTCTATCACTGTATTCACCGATCCATTTGAAGTTGCAGACCACTTTATAAAATACTTTAGTACACAATTTTCTACCGCCCCACATGACCCTCCATTCACATCGTTTCGGTACAACTGACAGAAATTTGTATTGAAAACAGAAACCCACATAACAAGCCTTCATCCGGGAATTCAATTTTCAATTAGACCATAACACAACATCTTCAGCACCCAGGCCTGATTACACCTACTTATGTTCAAACACCTAACTAATTCTGCCAGGTTACATCTCCTTCGGATATATAAGCATATATTGACAGCAGGTACCCTTTAGAATGTAAGCTGTCAGTTGTAGTGCCGGTCCCCACACACGAGATAGTTACCTCCCTATTTCACTGACCGCTACAAAGGTAAACTTATGGAACAAATTGTGATGGTCAAGGTTGATCATCCCTTGAATATCTCCTATTTACACGGAGAAAATTTTGACTGCCTTCGCTGCACAAGCGGCAAACATATTATATCTTACTCTCTGTTCTGTGACATTGAGAAAGCACATAAGAGGGTGGTGTATAATAACCTTCTAACGAAGCTAAACAAAGTGGGGATAAAAGGAAATATGCTCAAATACATCACAAATTTCTTGTAAGAAGATAAACTAAGCTATACTCTTTCTCTCCTAATGCCTACTCGAAATGGTCTATCTCAAAATTCTCCCCTGAGCATAACTATTTTCTTATTCTACATTAATGATATACTGCCGTGTGTGATGATTACAGTTTGCAGCTAAATTTTTGTCAAAAATAAATACATGGTAATTGGGAAGACAAAACATAAAGTCACCTACAGAGGGCCACTCATGGCTTACCGTAAAGAAGTGAAGAAAACTAAAAATACCGATTGATTGCAACATAAATGATCAACAAGACGCGTAAAGATAGATAAAAATTCGAATTAGAAAATCTATAAACGCATCCCTAAAACTAAAGAAAATATTATGTAGTATCTCTCTTCTTGATTGATTACCACAACGGGGTGTCGTGATCGTGACTTTGTCAATAAGGATGAATCGAGTAAACTCCAATATTCCCGATCCATGGCTCGGTGACTGCACGTCTGTACATTTAATCTTGTTAGTTCTTGAATACCATCGAACTATCGTGCTGGCGGTCATCCTCTATGTTTTCCATTGTGGCCTGCAACAATCGACGCTCTATTCCATTTTCTTTCCGCATAAGATGTTCAAAAAATTTCATCTTGCTACTAAGCACTGTTTTAGATAATCGATTGTGCGTCCCGATTTTCTGCAATATAGTAACATTCGATATGTTTGCCGTCCACAGTATTCTGACTAACCTTCTCCAGCACTACATTTAAAAGTTCTTTATCCGGTTTAGTGTTGTCTTTTTTAACGTCCATGTCTCCGCTGCGTATAATAAAATCGAAAAAACAAGCGTATGGACTAACTTTATTTCGGTGCGTACTATACAAATATAAAATTTTGATTTTAAAATGAGATTAATAAATGTTACATATCCTGGGTATTTTTGTACGGTTTTGAAAGAGCTGGGTAATCACAAAAGTGCAGATGAAAAAACTGGATGTCTTTCAAATGCGGAGTTGTACTGTAGAATATTGCCAATAAAGTGGACAGATAACGTAAACGGAAGTACTTTAACGTGTGCGAGGAAGTGGTAAAAGAAGTCAAGATCGTCAACTGAAATAGTTTGCTCATATAATGCGTACCCAGAACGATACAACCTGCTGCGTATATCAGTGAGGTGGGGGAAATTAGGAGAAGAACATCACGGGGAAGAAAAAACACAATATGGTTACAAAATTTGTAGGATTGATAAAATTTAAAACTATGAGTGATAGGTTTGTTTCGAACAGTTTTAGACCGACGCAGTACCATCACAACATGTTACCCAATGTTCATAATATAATGAAAATAATGATGTACCAATGGTGGTTAATTTTTTATTAATCGAATAAGTAATGCGTTTATTCCATGGATGTTGTTACCAATTACGCCGTTAATTCTAACGAATATGCTTGTCTAATATTCCAATCGTTAATAATATCAGTAACTAAGCAAATTTTAAGCATTACGAGGTACAAGAAAGGAGAAATATAGGTGTATATATTATATATATATATATATCATTATAATTCCCCATTGTTCTTTATATGTCGTAATCATCGTCGTTGTATTGTTTGTTGCCGAGTGACTAGCCATTGTACGTTTATTTTTATGTATGAAACAGACTAGCATTCACAGCACTAATTATATGCAAGGTAGATGCGAGCGCATATGATGTTAAACGATTGGGGTGTCACTGCCATCTCAGTGATAATTAAGAATTACATAACGATGAAT
Source organism: Coronaproctus castanopsis (assembly GCA_032883995.1). Lineage (NCBI taxonomy): Eukaryota > Metazoa > Arthropoda > Insecta > Hemiptera > Monophlebidae > Coronaproctus > Coronaproctus castanopsis. Next base: position 270,773,168 of record CM065052.1, read on the forward strand.
CACTTTTTACATCGCGAGTTGATTTCGAACCCTCGACCGTTGAGTTGACAGTCAAGCATTCTAGCAACTATGCTATCGAGACATTTCTTTATATGAAATATACATACATATAATACTTGTTCTATTTTTTCTTTTTTTTTTGTAATGCTTTTTCTGAACTAGATGCGTTAGATGTTATAGTTGTTTCTTATTATTCGTTTTTATTTAATTTGATTTCAACCCGAAAATATCGCAACTGCCAAAAAGCTTTGATATTAATTAATAATGTTAGTGATTTGGACTTTGTTTCGTTTTTCATATATATATATAAAAGTCGCGGCGGCGTCGTTGTTAGAGTGCTCGACTATTGACGGTCGGGGGTTCGAAACCAACACGCGACGTAGAAAGTTTTCCATCATTATTTAATTCTTAATTATCACTGAGATGGCAGCGGCACTCCACTCCATATAACATAATATGCTCACGCATCTGCGTCTCATATAAATAGTGCCTTCACTACCCCATTTTCTACGTAAAAATAAACGTACAATAGTTCGGAAACGAACAATACGACGATTATCATCATCATCATTTCTCTTCAACCGTTAGGTTGGTGAGCAACATAGCTAAACAAATAATTTCCTTGTAAGAGCAGCTTCTTTTATCTTCATATAATTCTATTCTTTGGCGTCCATAAATCGGGTTTTCGTCTTCCTCTTCTTAATTTATTATTTGATTTTCCTTCTATTCAGTTTTTTAGCCATTTACAATGTCTGATTTGATGACCGATCATACTATTTCTTCTTATCTCTGGTTGTTCTTCTATTCTTTGAATACCTCCTTATTTGTTATTTTATCCATCCATGATATTCTCAGCACCCTTCGATAGCACCAAACTTCAAAAGCTTGAAGTTTTTATATTTCTTTTTTAGATAAGTCCATGTTTCACAGCCGAACAGTGTAACGCTCTAAACAAAAATTTTAACGAACAGCTTCCTTATACATAATAAAATAATGAAATATTTCTCCATGTATAATCCCCCTTACTTTGTACCTTCTGGGGACCGGAGCTCTAACCGGTACGAGGCGCGTTCACAGGTGGTGGATAGTGGAACGGCCTACAGATATGTAGGTTAGCTGCGAATAAGACATTAGTCAAATAAGCAGTCGCGGACCAAGAGCTGCTAGTGATGGAAAGCCTCAGGCAGATGATTCCAGTAGTGACAGGGTATGAGACACGAGGATGCAGATGGTCAGCTTGAGGAACTGGCCATAAAAGTCTGCATAAATCTTATGACTGTCTCTTCCTCGGCGGGTTAAGATCGCTATAAAAACCTTACATCCCCTCAGTAATAAACCGCTGCTTTGCGGTTCGGGTTTTTTTTACCCAAAGGATAAAGGAGTAAGCCAGAAAATCATAGTGCTGGTCAACAGCAGCACTATTACTTCTTCAGTGCTGGTGAAGAATAATTTCACATAAGGCTTGATTGAAGTACTCACAGGCGAAATTAAATATTAATTTCATGGGCTGTGATACTGCGATCGGGCAGGCAATGGAAAACCATCCGATTATTTTTCCACAAGCATGTTATGAAATGGTCAACGTTATGCTAGGTGATCGGACCGGCGATCGGCGATCGGCGCTGTGTTGAGTCCAGGCAAATCAGTGTGAAATGGGCGACTTGGCATGGTGATGTGACTAACAAGGCATCGCATGCGAAATATGCTACTGGTAATTTAAAGCAAGACATTTATCGGATGCGGCAACAAATAAGGATAGGTACGTGGAATGTTCGTGGTCTTAAACAAAGAGGAAAACCTCGCTAAAGAACATATTGAAATATGTGGAGGTGACGGAAACACATTGGAAAGATTCAGGACATTTCAACGCAGAATTGAACACGATATAGACTTCTGGATCGTCTAATAACTGACATCGTAGAATTGTGATGATTGTAAATAAAAATATGACAAAATACATTTAAAAATATGAAACGATAAGTAATGACACTCAATTGTAAACCATCTAATCTACCCATTATATAGATATATATGCCCACATGTGATATGGAGGATGAAGAAGTAATTAAAATGTATAGAGAACTTGAAATAATATTAAGAAATATACCAAATAAAGAAATGGTAATCATAATGGGAGATTTTAACGCGAAAATCGGTTCTACCGATGTTGGTAGCAACATTAGGAAAAATGTTGGCAAATTTGGACTAGTTGATTTAAACAACTGGAAATACCTGATACTGATAACCTGAATGTAAACCAAACTTGGCAAGTGATTAAGAAATTTATAGAAAGAAATATAGGAAGCAACATTAAGGAATAACCCATTAAACGGCAACATTGAATATCGAATGAAACATTAAAACTAATAGAGGAAAGGAAAGAGGTTAAACGAATTACTATTTACGTAAGCAAAAGATGGAAAAAATTAATAAATCAATCAAAATGGCATCCAGAAAAGATAAAAATAATTAGATTAATAAAATTTTTCGCAGAAATACAAAAACAGCCAGAAAACAATAAAACTAAAGATTTATACAAAAAAATTAAACTACTCACTAAAGAATTTAAATTAAGAAGTCAATCCATATAAAATGCTAATGGAGGTATTGTAAATGATCCAATTATGATTGCGGAAGTTTGGAAAAAATACTGTGAACAGCTATTTACAGATGCAAGTGCGACGTTGGTGATACTATTGTTGATAATATAACTCTTGAACCGCCGATATTGAAAGTAGAAGTACGAAGGATAATCGCTAAAATAAAAATCGGCAAAGCTGTAGGATCTGATGGCATCGTAATCAAAATAATAAAATCCGTGGGATATGTAAGCATTGATATGGTACACAAATTATGTTATAAAATATGGGAATCAGGGAAATGACCAGATGATTGGTGTCTGTTCATTGATACCACTCTACAAAAAATGATCTGTACTGCAATGCAATAACTACAGACTAATTGCGCTAATTAATGTCTCCCTCCTGTAAGATCATGCTCGCAATTATTAACAACAGACTGAAATCGTTCTTATTAAAAGAAATCTCGCCAGAACAGACAGAATTCATGCCGGGCGAGGGTACTAGGGAGCAGATCATTAATGCAAGGCAATTGATAGAAAAGGTTCGCAAGTTTAATCTAGCAATGTAGATGGGATTTATAGACTTCGAAAAAACGTTTGACTCTATAAAGTGGGAAAAACTATGGTATATATTGGAGAAGATGGGAACACCTGTACATCTTGTATATTTAATAAAACAGTTATATAATAACAGCTTGGCAGTTGTATATGTGAACAATGTACAGTCAAGTAGCTTTAAGCTTGGAACGGGCGTGAGACAAGGGTGTTTACTGTCGCCATTGCAGTTTAACATATATACAGAATATTTTATGCGGCAATTTTTGGATGATTGGAACGACGGTGCAGTAGTAGGTGGTAAAATAATTAATAATCTCCGATATGCTGGCGATATTGTTATCATAAGCAGTTCGGAAGAAAAATAGGTTAAATTCATAGAGAGTCGAGATAATCAATGTAAGAAGTATGAATTGTTAATTAACAAAACTAAAACTAAAATCATGATAATAGATAAAAGCATTCAAGCAAAGAAGTATCTGCGGAATTGACGTTGTGGATAATTTCGTGTATGTGGGATCAACGTTGACTAATAGCGGAAGCTGCTTACCAGATATAAAACGCGCATTATCATTAGCGCGTAGTACTACAGTTAGACTGACAAAGATCTGGAAGGATACAGCACTGGCATTAAACACAAAATTGAATTTGCTAAACCGCATAGTCTTTCCAATAGCTACTTATGCGTGTGAAACATGGTCCCTTACTACTGAGTCTGTCAACAGAATAGATAGGTTCGAAAGCTAGGCATATAGGAGGCTATTAAGAATATCGTGGATGGACCGAAAGACTAATGAATAAATACATAGACGTTTATCAAGCAGAATAAGGAAAAGATTTATTAGCTTCTTTGGTGCGAGAGATATGAATTCTCTACAACGTCTAGTAATCACTGGAAAACTGAATGGACGAAGAAAAAAAGGAAGACCAATAACGCGCTGGGCTGATCAGTTAAAACCGATAGTTGGTTTAAACGTGCAACTGCTGGTTGCCCACAATAAATCAACATGGAGATCAATAACATATGTGGCCATTTCTCAACATCACTACGCCCTCTATAAGGATAAAGGAAGAAGAAGAAGATATATATATATATACATGGTGATGTAGTTGAGTGCTCTACTATCAACTTCATGCTCGTGGGATCGAAACCAACTCGCGACAGAAAGTTTTTCATTATTTAGTTCTTAATTATCACGGAAAGGGAATGGCCCTCCACTCCGTATAACATCATATGCACGAGCATCTGGTCGCATATAAATAGTGCCTTGAATGCTAGCTCATTTTGTAAGTAAAAATAAACGCACATTAGCTAGTCACGACGTTCGGCAACGAACAATACAACAATGGTGATATATATATATATATAGTTATACATACATATGTTTGACCCCTTCTTCAATAAGTCCGTATCGCTATTTACCCGCGTTATCTCGACGGGAGAGTAAAATTATGCGGATATACGCTGGTGGGGTAAATTAATTTAATTAAATTTACTTCATTGAAATTACTATTATCATTATGATTAATTTACAATATTCGGGTAAAAGTTGATTAAAAGAAAATTTCGACTACGAGCGCGAGACTAATTCGAATGCGTGTAATAAACGGAATTTTCTCAGTTTGGAATTTATAAAACGTTTCACATGCGCCAGCCGTTAAGCTAGCGGCGCATTAACGGATTTAGCCGGTAAACAGACGGTTTAACTAAAATTTTACGATATAACCGACTAATGGAAGAAAGAGAAAAACTATAAAAGAAGAAAACAAAATGGTCTAGTAGGGAAAATATAATTAAAATATTTTGTATCATCCTAGCAGTAAGAGAATAACGAAAAATTTAGCCACGATACCTCTCTTATATTATCTCATGCAATTTACTATCAATGCAATTCTTTGTATATATATACCCGCATATATATATATATATATATATATATCTATATATATATATATATATATATATATATATATATATATATATATATATACATAAATTGCTCGAAAGATAAATTTATCTACACACATATTAAATATATATACATATATTATTATATATATATATATATATATATATATATATACACAGTTATATATATATATATATATATATATATATATATATATATATATACCCACTGTATACACGTATATATATATAAAAACAAAATTATATATATATATATATATATATATATATAAATATAAATTGCTCGAAAGATAAATTTATCTACACACATATTAAATATATATACATATATTATATATATATATATATATATATATATATATATATATATATATATATACAGTAAAATCCGCTTAATGTGATCGCAAATGTCCGAGGGGATATCGATAACATTAAGCGGCTGATAACATTAAGCGAAAAAAAAATCGAGTTGAAAAAATTTTTTTTATTGCACGTACATATATCACATACTTGATTCTAGCTTTGAAGTACATACCACAAAGTGCGTTTGATAAAATAGATACGTAGGTTAATATGATTAGGCATTACTTACCCTTCGGAAGGTAACGTGTCAAAGAACTTTGTTTCAAATTCTGAACGAGTAAATTTTTAACAAGTTTTTCTGACGCATAAGTATCATTGAAATTATCAACAGTGCCTCTGCACTGCACAAATCGTCGAATGGTTGCGAGGGCATCTATAACTTCTTTGTGAGAGGGTACACTATTTTCATTTTCCTTTTCCTCCTCTGATGATGAAAGCTCTTCGTCGTCGTGATTTAAAATGTTGTCGCATACATCTTTTTCAGTCACAGGAGCAGCAGTAGTCAAATTGGAATCAATATCGAGCCATTCTTCAAATTCGACTTGCAACAAGTCATCGGGAAAAGGGAGTTCACAAAGCACTTCGACCTGTTCTGATTTTGGAACGAATCCTCCTTTTTTGAAGCAGTTAGAAATTGTTAATTTAGTAACTGAATCCCAGCCATGCTTCAAGAGATGGAGAGCTGATAGAAGATCAGTTTTCGTACTTAATTCGGCCGCCGATAAGCCTTGCATGTTGCCTTCGATCTGTTCCAAAACTCGTTGTCTCATTTCGTTGCGATAGTACGCCTTTAGGGTCCTAATTACGCCTTGATCTAACGGCTGAATTAATGAGGTGGTATTCGGCGGCATAAAAACAATTTTAATGTGGCGTAAAGTTAGGTCGACATTATGAGCTGTACAGTTGTCCACCAGCAAAAGAATGTTTCGATTTAAGCGTCGGTCCCATTGCACCAACCATTCTTTAAAAATTTCCAACGTCATCCAGGCATTCTTATTAGCCGAATATGAAACTGGTAGGTTTTTTACGTTCTTGAAGCATCTTGGATTTTTACTCTTACCGATAACCAGCAGTTCTTCTTTTTCACCGGACATACTGCAGCAGCATAGCACTGTAATTCTATCTTTGGCTACTTTAAACCCCTTCAACGCTTCACTTTTGAACACGTATGTGGTTTCAGGCAGTGCTCGGTAGTAAATCCCGGTTTCATCAGCGTTAAATATGTCATCAGGAGAATACTGATCAATTAAGGTAGGCCAAACATCTTTGATCCACGACTCAGCCGCAGAAACATCAGCGTCAGCTTGTTCGCCGCACGGCTTTCTATAAACTAAGTTGTGCCGATTCGTAAATCTACGAAACCAGCCTTCTGTAGCAACGAAATCTTCTTTGCCTAACTGTTTCGCTAAACTTTCCGCTTTTGCACGTAAAATCGGACCGTTAACTGACGCGTTCTTGTCACGTACCTGATCGAACCATCCAACCAAAGCTGTTTCAACTTGTTCATCTTTACCGAATCGTTTTCTTTTACGCGAAGTGTTCCCGTTGCATATCGTCGCAGTTTCCAATTCTTCTCTCGACTTCAAAATTTTACATAATAGCGGTTGCGAAATTCCTAATTTTGATGCTGCTTCACGTTGAGATATGGGTACAAGCGCGTCATACTTTCGTAAAATGTTTACTTTTTCCGAAACACTGCAATCGCGACGTTTTGGTTTCGACGACATTATCATAAGGAAAGCGATGAAACAACTGTATACGAAGACGATTTGTTATCAACTTCGTTATATGCATAATTGTAGGTACACATTCAATGAAAGAAGATAAGAAACGAGATTTATTGAAAAACCTACTACATTACGTGCTCTGATTGCGATAACAATAAACGACGTCTTGATCACATAAAAGGGGGAAATTTGTGTGTAAAAAGGACAAGAAATCGGGACCGAAGCATTTTGATAACATTAACCGAATGATAACAATATCCGGCTTCACATTAAGCGGATTCTACTGTATATATATATATATATATATATACAGTCGAATCCGCTTATAAGGGACTCCGGATAAGTGGGACAGCTGTTTTTAGGGACAATCAGCAAAACCACGAATCAAACATAACAAATGAAGGTTATTTTAGTTCGCTTTGGTGGTACAACGCCTGGTTTATAAGGGACAAAGATTAATAGACTTTCAAGGCAACGAGACAGGCGATAAGCCAGCCGATATAAAATGACACTTCCGGTCGTAAAACGAAAATATTCATATAAACAAAAATTGAATAAAAATGTTTTAGTCATTTTTGCAATTCATTTTTGTTTAAGTGAACATTTTTGTTTTTTCTTCCTTTTGTTTGAGATGTCCTTGTGTTGACATTCTTTCATTGACGCTATACGGTTTTTTGCTCTGTTCGATTATTAATTATGTACTCTCCGATAGCTTATTATGTTCTTAGTTTAGTTCTGCAAAAACTGTAGTTTTATTTATTTTTTTCTTACTAAAATTTTCTTTTCTTTTTTTAGTTCTGGTGAATTTTTTGTATGAATAAAATGTCGCGTAAATGTTTGTCATTAAAGGAAAAATTACTATTTAAAATCGAAATTCAACCTCCCAATATGCCTATTCGGGAGTTAGCAAAAATCATGGGCGTCTCCAAAAACACCATCTCCCGTTTAAAAACAGATGAACGGAACTTGGGTAAAAAATGGAGTAGTACTGAAAAGGGCAGACATGATATCAAATTCAAAAAAACTCATGGAGAAAAGGCAAGCGCTGGATTGACAGGAGCTGAACAATGGAGTTCAAGCAAAATTTCCAAATTCCTTCAAAGTTACAGCCTGAATGACATTTATAATGCGGATGAAACTGGTTTATTTTATCGAGCCACTGCAGATGAGTCATTAGTATACGAACACATACAACTTTTCGAAAAAAGCTATGGATCGTATCACAGTGCTATGTTATTGCGATGCAACTGGAAGTGACAAAAAAAAACCGTTTAGTTATTGGTAAAACTAAAAAGCCACGTTGCTTTAAAAATCTCAATGTAAGTAATCTGCCAGTAATACATTACGCAAACAAAAATGCATGGATGACTGCTACCATTTTTTCAAAATGGTTAGAAAACTGGGATATAAAATTACAGAGAGATTCTAGAAAAATTTTACTCCTTATTGACAATGCAACTTCGCACCACACTATCGTTAAACTGAAGAATATTCAAATTGAATTCTTACCTCCAAACACTACTTCACTAATTCAGCCACTATATGGGTGTCATAAAAAATTTAAAAGTGCAATATAGGAAGATGTTGATGCAGCATATCTTAGAAGTTATTGAAGACGACCTGGTAACAGTTTCTACAATGGCAAAAGATATCAGTTCCACAATAACAATACTGCAGGCTATACAATTTGTTGTTGATAGTTGGAGAAAAGTCACTTTTATGACAATTCAGAACTGCTTTGCTCATTGTGGTTTCAAAGAACCTGATTATGAAATTGTTGAAATGGAAAGTAATGAAACACCGAATGAATTACTACGTGTGACCAACTGTGAACAGTTTTCAGATATTGACGCCAATCTGCCATGCTGTGACAATAATATTGAAGATTTGGATAACGAAATTATGGAAAATATCATAATGAAGAAACAAATACAAGAATCAGAAAATAATGATGACACGGATGACATTTCCTTACCTCACGTGTCTACTGCAGAGGCGAATGTATTGAAAAGCTCCGGCGGTATTTTATGCAACAGAATAATAAAGGTGCTCCTACGACATCATTAGATAACTGTGCAGATTTTGTTCAAACGCAGCAGATGAAGAATTTACACCAAACAACTATAGCGCATTTTTACAGTAAATGAACAATTTTTACAAATATAAGGTCAGGTTCTCTTACCTTATGTATGCCGCCTATATTTTTCCCTTAATTTCCATATAAATAAATATTACGCATTAATAAGGTTATAAGTATGTTAATTGTTTACTAAATTGTATATATTCTAACACCCACTCGCTTCAATAAGAGATTTTAAAAAATTCGCTTTAAAGGAACATCCGGTTATATAAGGGACAAATTACTTCCGCCCGATGTGTCCCTTATAAGCGGATTCGACTGTATATATACATATAAAGAGAGAAAGAGGGAAAGAAGATATATAGAGGTTAGGTGCATAGATAAATGGGAATATACATACATGTGTACGAATACATACCAAGCTATAAATAAATGTGTATATTACACGTATATATATATATATGTGTGTGTGTGTGTGTTTGTGTAGGAATTACAGGTTATACCGCGGAAATAAATATGTCGATATATCTATATAATAGTATTTTACTATAGATCCATGGAAATTGAAATCCACACATTTATATATATATAATCTAGTATATATATGCATTCACACACACACACACACACAACAAGCACCATATATGTAACACACACTACTGTACATTTATAACAAAAAAGTACATGTGTGATAAATCTGTTTGTGTATATATATATGTAAGTGTATATAGATTACAGGTTTTATATGTATTTACCATAGATATGTAGACAGTGAAGTCTTGTGTGCGTGTGTGTATGTGTGTGTTTGTATGTCTGGAAAGGGATTATAGGTTTTATCGGGTAAGATATTTCATAAAATGCCGTACATAAATATAATAATGTTATCACACATTCGTATAGGATAATAATTTCTCATTATATATACATAGACATATATATCATCATAATATTCAGCTGATCAACCAATATTTTATTGTGCAGCCTCTTCATGTATTAACCACATATTTTGCGTCATTTCTTCCGGGTTTGAGCAGCTCTAGTCCGGGTAACTCCTAATTTTTGTCTGAACTCTCCTAATGTCATTTCATACGTGGTCGTTGCTCGGGCCTTTTTCCCCTCGTGAGTACCACTCTGAGATTCTTGCTGTTCATCTTCGATCGGTTCTTCTCAATATATGACCGGCCTACTGTCATTTCATTCTATTTATTCTTTCTATTATATCTGTTACTTTTGTTCTATCGCGGACCCATTCGATCGTTTTCCGCTCTTTTTTAGTCGTTGATAGCATTCATCTCTGCATTGATCACTGGGCTACTTGTAACCTATGTAATTTCTGGTTATCGTTCATGTTTCACAACCGCATATCATCACTGGGAGGATGCGCTGATCTAACGCTTTCTTTTTTTAATTTGAAAATAATTCCGCCCAAACGCTGTCCATTCCAGTCTGATCCTTCTACTCATGTCTCGAAGCAATGATACTGTGATTACTTCCAGATATATGTGCATTCTTGGACTGTTTCCACATGTTTGCCTTCAAATTTCATACCTTTACTCGGTGTAAATTCGTTTAGCATTATTTTAGTTTTCTGCTGGTTAATGTTTAAACACATCTTTTTGCCAATGCATTTAGTTCTTCTATCTGTACTTTTTACTATCAAAACTACGTCATCGGCAAACCTTAAATGATTTAAGCATTCCGAGTCGATGTTAATTTCTAGGATTTGCCAATTTAACACTTATGAATAACAGCGGCGAGAGACTATCGCCTTGTCTTACTCCTCTTTTTACTCTAAATTCTGGTGTTATTTCGTGTAATCTTATTGCTGATTTTGCATTTTCATAGATGTTCTACAATAGTTCTATTTCATCTACTCCTTGCTCTTTTAATGCTTTAATTATTTCGCTTGTGTATACGGAAAGCTTTTTCATAGGACATATTGGAGAAGGGGTCAAAATATATATATATATATATATATACATATATATATATTTGCACGTGTTTATTTAGCGGGACTAAACGAAGGGAACTCGGTTGTTATATATTTATTAAAGTGTTTTTAAAATAAAATTTCAATTTTCTACTTTTCGTTTCGGCGCTATGTATTATTAAAAAGAAAAAATTTGAAATTAACAGTGGACTTACTTGGGTGTAATTTTACTAGTTTGAGCCGCGTTCGGTTTATTTTTCGCGGTAGTAGCTTTCTTGTACGTACCGCCGCCGGTAGATGGACTAGCGTTCGGATGCGGAGTAACTACGTTAGATACCGCCGGTAACGTATAGTCGGTATCGGCGGAATCATCTTCGAAGCCGGTCGTACCGCCGTAATCCTCTTTAAATTCTTCCCTGGTCGCTTTATTGTTATTCTTACCGAAAAATCTGGTTTTCGAGCTCACGTTATTATTATTATTATTATTATTATTATTATTATTATTATTATTATTATTATTATTATTGGTATTAGCGTTAGGATTATATTTCTTCGAACTTTTCGATGCATTTCCATTGGCGGATTGCGTATTGTACGAAACATCCGAAATATCAGCTTCGTTTTTGTTAATATTATCATATCCGTATCCGGTTACGGTCGTAGTCGTGTCGGAAGACGGATTAAGTTTATTGGCGGTTTTATGAAACGTAGGTGCGGCCGTCTTTAATATTCTCGGTCCGATTACAGATGAGGACGTAGCGGGTTTTATCTTTTTCTGAAGCGACAATACGTGCGAACTACTCTGCAGTACTTGAGCGTATTTACCGGATACCACCGTTCCTATTACGTTCGTTTCGTATACGGTAGTTAAACCGTCTTTTACCGCCGTGTCAGCCAGGCTGGTTATTAAACCGATAGGACGATCGTCTTCCGTAGACGATACGGAATTATGATGGCCGCGATATCCGCCTACGGTATTTTTAGATTTCTGATACTTACCGCTGGAACTAGAAGGACGTAATTCGATCACCTGTTTCGAAGAAAAATAAAACAGCGGCGTATATTTGAAAATAGTAAAATTTACAATAACAATAATACAGATTAACTGTTGTACCGGTAATAATATCTTACCGCTGTGAACCGCTATAGTAACATATATTTAGCATCTTTATATATATATATATATATATAATGAAAATTAACAGGAAAAAATATAACTAAAACTTATAAAACCAGTGCATACTTAAAGGTAATTTAGTTATCATTTACACGATACGATGATTAGGACAAGATGTAACACCGATTCTAATCACAAGCAAAATTTATACTATATATATAGAATTAATCAGAAGTATATAATAATAGGTTTCTAACGCTTCGTATACCTAGTTATTAGTCGCTTGCAATCGCGATCTTCAAAATATGTGGATTAATGTGAGATGCACACCGAGTGAAGAATTTAACGGATAGGTTTTCAAAATATGTGAATTAATGTGAGATGCACGCCGAGTGAAGAATTTAACGGATAGGTTTAATATATAAGTAATTTAAAATTTTGTTTAAAAAATTTTTTTTTAATATTATTTAGGGATAATTTTAAATTTTATGTAAAAATTTAAATTTTTTTAAGGTTATAAATAAGGTTATAATGGGTTAATTTAAAATTTCATATAAAAATTTAATTTTTTTAAGGTTATTAATTGGTTAATTTTAAATTTTGTTTAAAAATTTAATTTTTTCTTTTTAATATTATTTAGGGATAATTTTAAATTTCATTTAAAAATTAATTTTTTTATATAAATGGGGTAATTTAAAATTTTATTTAAAAATTTAAAATTTTTAGGTTGGTAATTTCGCGCGTAAATTCTTCCGTATTTTGACACTTATTCCGTGTTTTGTATATTGAAGTTGTTTTTATGTGGCGAATTTGAAATAGAAGTACACGCCTAAGTTATTACCGAGGCGTATAAGAGTTTTATAAAGAACCATTTTATCGACGAGAATTCGAGAACGATTTTCTCGGTTATACGGCAGATGGCGCGGAAATTGCTTTATTCGTTTGAATTACGAGATAAGTGCCGAGTTACAGGCGCCGATCGAGAAAGACACCAAAATAGCGTATTAGTCCAATTAAATAGGTTTGTTAGCCATGAGAATTCTGCTAGGTGCTGTTGCATAGCTACGAGATTGAAAAAGATAGCTTTAATTTTGTTCGGATTAGTATTAATTTGCCAGTTCTTAAAATGTCGTATCGTACGATTTCAACCTTTTTCGAAGTTTATTACTAATTGCACCGGTACTGAACGAACTAGAGACTAATGCAGCGAAGAAAAAACATTTAAACGGATAAGGTTTCGTTACGTGTCGAAAGTATTTCGAAGACGGTTTAACTTTTTATTTTAACGTAGTGATTTTCCGAAAAATAAATAAACAACAAAAAATTGTTATATATAAATCAACTAATTTATCAGAAATAAAATATAAAAATATATATACAATTTTTCCAAAAAAATAAAGAGAAAAAAATATCGAGTAAAATGTAAGAAAATAATTTAGATGTACGATATTACGAAAAAGTAGAAAAGTGAAAAAACAGTTATTTATAAAATAATCTAATAGTGAATGTGTTTTTTTTTAAAACAGTTTTATATTATATTTTATTCGTGATCATTCCAGTTACAAATTTTCTGACAAAAAAAATCCGGACCGATCGTATAAGAAAGCAAGATTTTGTTAGAAAACACGTTAAAGAATAATACGATTAAATGTTCAAGCCATTTATGATGACAGGAAGCTTGTCTCTAAATTAAAAAAAGCGTATGTTAACCATACCAATTAAAACGAAAAAGATCATATAAAGTTATATCTAAAAATTTATTAAATGCCATGTTCAAATATGGACGTTACTCCCAAGCCTGTAAAAATTATAACCCTTCCTAAACGGGTTAAAGATTCATCCGCAAATTAATCATATACCTTCTACTAGCTCGCTCGGCGACTTAAATAAACTCGCATAAAAGAATGTACGCCGTGAGTTAATAAGTTAGGACACTTTCTTGAGACGCGTATGCTAGATATTACCTTAAACCTAACCATAATGAAACTTAAGTAACGGCGTTACTAAATGTTACATGGGCAAATCCGTGGAACACTGTGACAACCCAAAGTATTTAGGCGTTAAGTTGGACCGAGTCCTTAAAAAAAGATACCGAAAGAAAAAGAAATGGTTTACTTAGAAAACAGATTGGCTACACCTGGGGTAGAGACCCAAACGTATTAAGGACAGCAGCTTTAGCTCTGTGTTACTCCGCAGGTGAATATGCTAGTATGGCGGAATTCAGCACATGTAAACAGAATCGATGTAGCACTACACGAAACCGATCGAATAATTACAGGATGTTCGAAGACGACATCGATCGATAAAATAAAAATACTACGCGGCATAGCACCAACAGATATAAAGGAGGGACGTGATGACTAGAAAAGAAAAAACAAAACAAGAACAAGACATAACACGTCCATTGAATACGAAAGATGCGACAATGAGTCGACTGAAGTCGAGGAAAACAAGAAACGCCTGAAATTACTAGGACGGAATTATGGAAGGGAAGGATGAAAGACTGAAATTATGGGAACAACCGAACGAACATTTACCTCCCGGTAATAATTTGCCGTGGTCGACATGGCAAACCCTAAATAGAATAAGAACTATGACAGGAAGAACGGCAAAGAACATGAAACGATGGAAAATTAAAGATGACGCCGGTTTTCAATATGGCGTGTGGTACAACATTAATAGCACCTATTAACTTGCTCATTGTTACCAATACAATGCAGGATGGAATGACCAGAATAAATGAAATGTCGGACGGGGCAATTCAGATTGTGAAATATTGGGGAAAATAAGGCGTATAACATGACCGATATGATAAGAAGTAATTGATTTTTTAGTGTAACCGTACTCTACATCCACTGACAAAACCTCCACTGCTGGTGTATTCAATTTTAATTTACACTGTTCCTTTACCACTTGCCATACAGACCCAATGCAATTCGGAATAAATTGCAGCCGGATATACGCAGCATTATTAATCCATCTAAAATTGTCGAGCAATCTTATTTAATCGTAGATGTCGTTTATTGCCGATGTACCACACGTAGCATTTCAGTAACTTTTTTCTCATCTCTAAGCTTAACTTCCCGTTTCGTAGGGCTATTTCTTAGTTTCATAAAAGTATTTCTAGCTAATACGAGTTCGTATTTCCATATAAGAATCATTATTTCGTGTAACCCAGCTGCCCACATACACGTCATAATTTGAAAAGCAATTTTTTCCCTTTCTATCAACTTCCTTTCGATAAACGAGTAACAACCATTAACGCGCTCAGAAGAGCTAATTTAAAAAAGAAAAAGTCGGAATAAGTCTACTTCCAGTTTTGCGAATTACAATAATAAGTGGAAGTTTAAAAAAATTTTCCGTAAAAAAACAAAAAGTAATAACGTAAAAAATAGAAATAAAATGCGCCCCCCTTCGAGTTAACACTTGCTGCTAAGAGAAATGAAAAAGTGCGAACGGAAAACTAGAAGATTATCTGACGATCGAGGGGAAATTCGTTTGTTTACGTCATTTACTAGCGTTCATCTGGGCAAAACTGATGAACCGACAATTTCACTTAGTAGAGAAATAACGTCCGAAAAATGAGAGCGGACTATGACGAGTACCGGAGTAAATTGATTCGTCAGATGAGACTAAGAAGTAAAAAAGTAAAACAGTCGTCCAGAAGAAGAAGGCGATAAATTTTATCGTACCGTCTCACTCTCACTTCGATTATGTATATATACACGTATAATAATAATCAAAAAAAGCGCGAAAACAGAAACGGATAATGGAAAGAATTGAAGAAAATAATAATAATTTGGAAGTTTACTTTATTCTTTTAGAAAGTTGTCCCTGTCTTCTCATTTTCAGCTCGATCGAGCAGTGGTTCACCACCACCCTACAGCCGTTCGTCTGTAAAGTGTCCGCATTAGAAAAACTTTCGCACCGTATCGCGCTCCGTTACTTTCAAAACAAAGTGAGAAATCCATCTTCCTTAAATTAATTCTCCACCGATCTACTGTATTTGTCGTTGTACAACAATAGGAGAACTCCCTGTAACTTTTCTCTCCTTTCTTATAACACGTATAAAATCACTTTTTATTTATATATATATATATATATACAAGATTTAAACTTTTCATTCAATATCAACGGTAATATTTTTTTAACTTTTGCTCATTTCACGAATCTTATTCAATCGGATTTCGGATGAAAATTGCGAATGAGAAAAAATATAAAAAATTGCCGAGTAAAAGACTGAACGAAATTAATAAAAGGAGCCGAATATTCGTTTTTATCGGATTTCAATTCGCGAAATTTTGAGAAAAAAAAATATTATCCGGATTTTTCGACTTCCAAAAAAAATCGCCGTTCGAAAAAATAATAATAATAATCAAAAATGCTGACGTAGCGTCATTTATCAAGAATTTATTTTCTTTTGGATACATTATTTTCTAGCTCGAATATCTGACAAATTATACGTGGCTAATGTCAATTAAAATTCTTTTTATAAATAATTTCTTCAAATAATTTACTAACCACGTGTATTGTATACTTTTGGATACATCGTAATCATTATCTGTTTGCGGATTAAATCGTTTTAAAAAAATAAATAAATAACACCGAATATATTTTAATTGAAACAACACTTTTGGTCTTCTAGAAGGCCCCCGCCCCATAAAAATAGGAGGAAAAATTATCCTTGGAAGTCTAAGTGCGGCCACGAAATTAGTTGACTAATTCGGCGAAAACTAATTAAAATAGCTTACAACTATTTACGTGTAAATCTTTGTCCCCTAACGAAAACCGGGAGTATATTATTTTATGGAACACAGCCGCTTCAATCACACCGTTCACCGTATTCACCTGTCTCGAGCAGTCGTCAACGACTTGAGTAAGTTTGAACCGATTAGAGCGATTTCACCCGATGAACTGAGATCGCTTTACGTCTTCTTGTTTCTATTAATTTTTAAATCCAACCTAAAGGTATAATCTTTCGCTGTATTTCGAGTCATTCAGATATCACTCACAACAGCATATCTGAAAAAAGAAGCGAAACAGGCATCAACTATGTTTCCATGTGGTTGCTGTTCCTGCGGCCGATGTTACTTATCATATAGAGCATCAGCTCGGGGATACGTGGAAGTAAATATGGACAGACACAACACATAACCCGACCTTCTTCACATTCATCCGCTATCTCTATTGAAGCGGTTGAATCCTATTTTAGAAGTGGAACATGTTGTTCCTGAGCACCAATTTGGATTCGGAAAAAAATACTCGACCATTATACACCGAATTGTGCATGCTATTCAAGAGAGTCTTGAAGCTAAGCAAGTATGCACGGGTGTGTTCTATATCAAACAAGCCTTTAATAAGGTGTGGCATCATGGTCTGCTGTATAAGTTAAAAAAATATTACCGCATCCTTACTATCTCCTCCCCTAAAATCTAACTTTGAAGATCGTACATGCCAGGTTAAAATCTTAAATCAATTCTCCGATATCTATTCTGTATCTGCTGGCGTGCCTCAAGCAAATGTCTTAGGACCGGTGCTTTACTTAATCTACACTGCCGATTTTTTAGTTGATAATAACGTTATAACAACTACGTTTGCCGACGACACAGCGTTATCACCTACTGGTAAAGATAACAGCGAAACTTCTAATAAACTACAAAAAACTTCGTTGAATGTTGAAAACTGGCTGAGACGTTGGCCTACTAGGGTAAACGATAGTAAATGTACGCAGGTTGATTTTACGTTGCGAAATTTTACGTATCAACTGTTAAAAATAAATGGAGTGAAGCCAAGAAAAAGGTGTTTGACACGGCAGAAGCATATTAGCCAAAAAAGAAAACAGTTAGATATAAAATTGCGCAAATTAAATTGGCTTGTGTTACGGTTTATCATTGGAAAACAAACTTCTAGTTTATAAAATAATTATAAAGCCTGTTTGGACATACGGTTTAATGTTATGTGCAAAAGATACACACATAAATAGGATACAACGGTTTCAGAACAATGCCATAAGACTCATCTCGTCTCCCCACCTTGGTACATATCGAACCATACGTTACATCGAGACTTTAAAATCCCATTCGTGAAAGACGAGATCAAACGTGCTGTAAAGCAATATGTAAGCCGTTTGGAAACACACACAAACGTATACTGGCGATCAATCTACTTGACGCTAGTCTAGACGTTCGTAGTTTAAAACGCAGTCGACCGTTTGATCTAGTATAATTTTTAGTAGGGTCCATCGCAGCATGCTAACCCCTAACAAGTTATTTCGCGTTTCAGTCCAATCGCTGGATGTCTACCGATTGTAATTTTAAGAATTATAAACAACAACAAAATCTCTGATAATCCTAACATGATCGGTCACACCTCCCAATTTCTGAAACGCACTAAACTCTTTCCTCTAATATAAACATTACAAGCGTTGTCTCTGACCACAGTACATGGCACCGCTAACCAAAAAAAAAAAAAAAAAAAAAAAAAATTAAATACGTCGTCTGTAGAGAATTTGTATCCCGAAGTTCAATTTTTCATAAATCCTCGAGTCTGAACAAATTATAACTCACGACTCAGTTGTTTGTTCAACAGAGTTGATTACATCTTCGGTATGTAATGTATTAGCGACCGCGCCCCAGTGAATATATTTTTTCACAATGAGATGTCTACTTACTCAACGTGATACTGTAGGAGACTGTTTATATTTCAGTCAGAGATGCTAACTTCTTTAAAAATGTCGCTATCTGACGAAGATTGCAGACGGTCTTTTCAAAATAGAATAGGGACTTCCTCTAAGTTGCGTAAAGATGATCTAAAAAATGATCCTCAAATCGTAATCTAACGATGAGTATAATTCTTTTGCTGATTAATCTCCTTAAAGAAATGAAACCACGAGAATTTAGGAACTGACGGTTGAATTTGATTTGGCGAGAAGTGATCGACTCACGCTCTGAGTGTACATCAGTTCCTAATGATCCTTACGGTCCAGCTGTACAGAGTAAATGACATCCTTGCGTATACGACAAAATAGGATTAATAATAATAATAATAAACATTATCAAAGTGCCCCCTACCACCAAAATACGATTTACCGCAATTTGTTTACTTTTCAATTAGCTAGATTTCGTATACTTACCCTGAAAGTTTCATCGACAACTTCGGACGGCTGTCTAGAGAGGAAATCGTATTCAGGACTGACTACGTTACTAACAGAAATCACTGCCGGCTCTTCCGTCCCAGACGATACGTTTACGGCTGTCGTTAATATTTCCGAAGATGTCTGCTTTACGACGACGGTATCGTTTTGACGATCGCCGATCAGTTTGTTCTCCGACGTACGATTTTGCTTATCGACCTCCTTGGCCGGAATTTCGTTCGAGGTTTTAGCCGAAATTATAGTCGGGGTAGCGACGGAACTCGATTCCAATACTCTAACCTCGACTTTACTGGATATAATTTTCGGCGTAACGGTCGTTTTACGATGATCCGAATCGTTAACGCTTTTAGTATTAGAACCGATAGTCGATTTTCCGACGATCTTTCCCGACTTTTCCGAAGTCGGTTTAGATTTTTCCGGTTTTTTCGTTTTCAAATCGGTCGTAGTTTGCGTATTACTGGAATTACCAACCGTCACAGCTGTAGTCGCTTTATTGTTATTATTATTATTATTATTATTATTATTAGCCGTTTGGCCGCTGACCGTTTTATCGTGTACTTTAGATAATTTCGCTTCATTCGAAACAGTTTTACTTTCTTTCGTCTTGGATGCGTCTTTGTTTTTAACGGTATTTAAGTGAAGCGAACTTTTAGAAGCATTGGACGAAGATGACGAAGACGACTCGATTTTCTTCTTAATAACCGTATCTTTCATGACCGAGTCCTTATCGGTTACTTTAGATTTTTCCGTTGTAGCGGTTAAAGCGCGATTTACGAACGTATCGACGGTAGTAGCCGTCTTGTTCGGTTGAATATTCAGACTGGTCGTCGCCAATGGAGTTGAAGGTGTTTCTTTGATAACGGCGCTCGATTTTTCGGTACTCGTCGAATATTGCTTATTTTCTAAATGTAAAAATAAAATAATAACGCATTAATCGTTTTGTATGTATTACATATTACGTAGAACAAGCTAGAAAAAAAAAAAAACACATTTTACACGGTCTAGAAGAAAATCATTAAATATTTTTACTAGGTTTTGGTCCATCGTGTGTATGTTCAGTATATGTATATGTGCGCGTAAATACCGGTTGGGACAAAAATTACTTCATAGTTAAAAATACGAAACATGTTAAGATTCGAAAACATCCACTAATAAATCGCATTGATAAGTAAATAAAATGAACGATTGGGCTAGGCTATGGCTGATCTAACCTAGTGAAAATCGACGGCCTATATTACATTTAGCAACCGATCGCAACATGATCACCGACTAGCCTTAGAAAATGGAATTATACCGAAGCGAGATGAGATTACATATTTAAGAATGTACCTTTAGCGGAGTAATGTGGAAACACACATATTAAACAACTAAAAAAAAAAAAGGAAAAACATTTAAAATCCGAAAAAATGTACTGACCCCCTAAGACCAGAACAGAAATGACAATAGAAAATACAAAACCATGCTGAAACTCAAAATCGATACAAGTAAAATACGAAGATTACAAAATAAAATTTTACCAAAGTATGTCAAGTATCATATTTTGTCAAGAACTACATCATCCGTTCACACATCTGCTGTATATGAACAAATAGGTGAAGTTATCGATAATCAACTACAACTGTTAAGAGTTTATCTAAACAATCTATTGGTCAGTAACTACGTACGGAATAAGATTAGAAAAAACAGATATCATGGAATTAATCCAATAATATCATAGGAGGATTCAATGACAGATGTGTCCAATACACGGGTGATTGATTCTTAAATGGTGGCGAATTCGCGTAACTAAACATAGCGCGAATTAATATTGAGTTCGGCCCATTAGAGGAAAACATTGCGTATACCATGGACGGCGCACAGAACAAATAAGTCCGTCTTGGAAGAATTTCCGAGTATGAACGGTTTTAATTCATATAATCATAAGAAGAATTTTATACTTCTTCGGTCATATAACTGAGGCGGCCAGTAAATTAGAAAATCTGATTATACAAGGCGACATTGAAAGCTGAAGTAAACGAAGTGAACCGGTTAACCGACACCTTAGATCGACTAAAAAAAAAAAAACTAACTGGGCTGGAGACTATGGGGAATTAATGCAGAAAACAGAGGATCGAAGGCTGTGGCGTTCAATCGTTATAAAATCATGCCTCGGCGTCCGGAATCAAACTACGACATGATAAATATTATGTATGTCTTGTGTGCGCGCGCGCGCGCAGATATTATACTGCAACAGTAAAGCGTATATCTCGTACGATCTGAAATTTTATCGGAAAAATAAATATAAAAAAAAATCTCTAGTCACATATCGATTGAATTGATTGGTAAACGAATACCAGGTTAGTAGGAAGTAAAAAGCGCACAGGAAAGCAATGACAAACCATCCCCTTAAACTTGAACTGTCGACAGAAATCGTTCAGCCAACGTCGTGTGTCAATTTCTGAATTGAGAGAACCTTTGTTTTAAGTATATATATATATATCCCCCTTGGGGGCACGTGTACTTATACAGATGCTTTCAAGGATCCGGAGATGTAACCGGAACGGGGTGCGTCCACAGATGGCGGATAGTGGAACGGCCTACAGATATGTAGGTTAGCTGCGAATAAGGCGTCGGTCGAATAAGCAGTCGCAGACCAACAGCGGCTACTGGTGGAAAGCTTAATGTAGGTAATTCTAGTAATGACAGGGTAAGAAGACACGAGGATGCAGATGGACAGCTTGAGGAACTGCCTACTAAAAGTCTGCATAAATCCTATGACTGTCTCTCCCTCGGCGAGCTTGGGTCGCCGTAAAAACCCTACACCGTTACCTCCTCAGTAGCAAACCGCTGCATATTTCCTTTTCTTTCCTGCCTTCCTTCCTTCCTTTTCCTTATCCCTTTTTCTTTTGATTCCCTCTCGTTTATTTCTCAGCGTGAGCCGCTCGTCTTCCTCCGGTTGCCACTGGATAAAAACATATGTGGTTGCACGGTTTTGTGCTCCTGCTCCTGCACTATCAATTCACGCACAACTTTCTGCATATTTCTATTCTTTCCTTTCACTTCTCTTACCTCCGTCCCTTTCCTTTATTTCCTCCTCCTATCATAATTTTTCTTATTGCAGGTGACATAACTGGGATACGAGAGTCGGTATTATTATTATTATGTTTATATGTATATATGTATACATATATATATATATATATATATATATATATATATATATATATATATATTTAATACATACTACACATATGCATATTTACATATAATGTATAAAAAATAAGAAGGCTAAAGGATGTGATAAAATTCCAACAGAACTTTTAAAACACTAAACAGTAATTTATAACACGATATATAATACAGGTGTTATCCGCCAAGAATGGTTAACGTCAACTTTTATAACAATCCTCAAAAACTCGAATACCCAATCGTGCTCAGCATTCGGACTAATATCACTTACGAGTCATATGAATAACACACGAAAAAATGTATAGGAAATGTGGAAAAGATCGTGGAGATACTCAATTTAGATTTATAAAAGGCTTTGGAACGGGCGCGTTTATACGTGGGAGACAACTACAGCAACAATGCTACGATCATTGTCAAGATGTCTATATATGATTCACACACGATCCGCTTGTTAGAATTATAATAAAAACTGGACTTTATAGGAAAGATATCTCAATAATGCAGAATTTGCATTAGCAATAAAATGTGGAGATAAAAATAAATCAAGATCTGAAGACTGAAACTTTGAAGATTATGAAAAGTGTAAAACAAGGTTGTATACTCTTACAGAATAACAAATTCGGAGTAAATGGGTAAAGTTCAGATACGCAGATAATTCAGCAATTATAGCGGGGAGTCATCAGGATTTACAACGTATGCTATACCAATTCTCTGTCGATGGTATTCCAATTAATACATAATACATTCATGGCGGTTAAAAGAGGCGATGGAAACATTATAAGTCATCTAAGCGTGAACTATAATTTAACCGAGAATACCATCAGATACAAATATCTCGGATCCATAATAAACGATAAATTCGACAATGATGAGAAAATAAGAACAAAATGTCGAATAGCGACGAAGAGCTTCCGAAAAAATAAAAAAGAAGGTCGCTAACGATCTGTCGTCCTTCAGCTAAGAACATAAGTTATAGACTACTACGAACTTCCCGTACTTTTGTATGACGTGGAAACATGTACCTTAAATGTTAACACTGTTAGACGTTTACAGGCTAAGAAGTGTATACGAAAAAGGCTATTTGGAATTTCATGGACAGAAAAGTGTTCAGATAATAATGTATTTAAAAGATCTGCCGTACAAATAAAGCTCGTAAAATATATTAAAAAGAGAAAAATAGCATATCTAAATCATATTTCAAGAGGAGAAAACTATGACATTCCGGCTAATATTGCAAGAAAGAATTCATGGTAAAAGACCAATTAGTGGAAGAAGAAATTCGAGGATAAAAAACATCGGAGTAATGGAATAACATGAATGATATCGATGGAGGCCTCTTTAAAGCAGTGAAGGAGATAAATTATTGGACAATAGCCTACGCACTGCATAATGTACGGCATTAAAAGAAGATATATATATATATATCCAATATTTATATTATATGGAAAATATTTAAAAGGTATTTAATATTTATCATACTGAGTTCGATAAATTAAAGCTAAAAATGGTTTAGATATTATGGCAAGTATTCCAAACAAAATTATGTATATATAAATCTGAGTAGAAGTTACCATTATTAAAATCAATCAACTTCTGAAATAGTTTATATTGTAACAGAACAAACACCTATACACCGAAACAAATGATCATTTAATTCATACGAACGGAACATATATAAACATACATCATAATCGTATTCATCGAGATCATAATCCTTCTTGATTGAGAATCACTTCAGTAAAGTAAAATCCGAATATCGGTATTAAAGACGTATCGTTGACACATATCAGGCTTTAGCAAATTCACGAAATATTCCTTAACAGAGCTGCAACAATAATAACGAAAGAACAAACGAAGTTGATAATTAAAATCATCACCATCACGGAATGAACGAAGAAAGAAGAGAGAAGTTTTTCTCAGATTATTGATTGTTAGATGTTAAATTCAGTGTCATAACTTTAAACAAAAGACTCGGATATATTTACGGAAACATTACAGGACCGCATACATTGGACAGAACAGCTAACGATAATATTTTAAAAAATGAAACAACACTCTTAAAGTCGGCTACAATCCTGTTGATGTTATAGCATCACCGAAACCGTAGTCGACTCTGTCTTTAAATATGAATATTGCGATACCGCAAAAAGAGTGTTGCAATTGCAAAATTTCAAAAATTACTGATTTTACTGGCTATAGTATCACTGTTCAAAACATTGAAAAAACTGATCGCATTAATACGAAGGTACGAGACAGGAGTAAAATATAAATTAAGACAGTTTTGAAGGAGCTAGTCGAGGATATCTGCTATCGCACTGTCGCTATTCGATAATTATTCAGAATTCATAGTAAACACAGCGTCAGAAGAAATTCGGGAAAGTGTAAAAATAGAACAACCGAGTATAAAAATGATAAAATTCTCAGAAGACCGAGTATTAATTGCAAACAAGGAGAAAGTATCAATGTTAGAAACGGCATAGCACGCGATGAAAATATATGTTGAAAAAAAAAACAAACGATAATGTGCATCTTAATGAACGCGTCGATCGATAGAAAAATTTAGAACAAATCGATTCCTTGAAGTACTTGGTACGTTAACGGGAACCGTATATTGTAGCAAAAAGTGCGTTTAAAAGAAGAGGACATAGCTTAGAACGCACTGTATATAGGATTATATGAGTATGACCAAGTCGTATATATGCGCAGTAGCACTGAAACACGGACTTCACATAACTGATATTTACATGTATCACTGACGTGGTTGCATGGCACAAAATAAAATTTCAAAATACCGCGCGCGGAATCCGTTTCAAATAATAATAATATCTTTAGTTCCGGGTGATTATTATATCTCCGGTCTAATCTATACTAATATGTAAAACTTGCGAATATTTCTAATTATAATCACGGCATTGGGCTATTTTTATCGCGCATAAACAGAAAATCTATTTTTTTTTTAACGTATGTCTGTCCGGATTTAAATCGAAAACTATTAACGCAATAATGATGAAATTCGTATAGCTTATAGCCGATGTTATCGGATTCGTTCTGAGCTTTGTTTCACGTTAATATCACAAATAGGACAGAAATTACGGTAATTTAAAAAGAGACAACTCTGTGAAATCGTTTAAAATTTAACACGTTTTTCAGTTCGAATGTGTACCTTTGCTATTATCAACACCCGCGATAAAACGACGTTTTGTTGCATTAGGGGCGTGGCCGAAATAACGTTAAAAGAGACAGCAATCTTGTATTAAAACGAGAAATTACACAGGCCCGTAACTTCGAGTATATGTGTATTTACATATGTATCGTTCTTCCCATTCATCGCGTTCTAAGATGTATCCAATAAATTATCAACTTCCGATTGTTTCGAAAGGTACGCGCATTCGCATTTACGAATAACTACGCAAAATCTCGAGTAAATAACGAAACGCGAAATTAAAACTGCGATAAAATTTAATTTACACGAATTCGTTAATGGAACAGATAATGTAGGACGGTAACTACGCGTTTTTATCGCTTGCAGCTGCTTGGCCGAACGGAAATTTCAGCGGGAATCGTACAAAACCGATGTGCAACCCGAACGAGCAAAAAGATATTTACAGCTTTTAACAACCCGTCGATAATATACGAAGCCAATTTTACTACCGGTTCGAAGTTACGTACACCATTCGAGCGAATGAGAACCGTGGCGCGCAGTTAAACGTATAAAGCGGCTAAATTGTTTTTTTTTTCAGACCTCCGCTTTTTTTAGTTTTGTTATTATTTTACTCTTATAAACGTCGTTATTACTACGGCTTTAGCGCTAGTCTCGTATTGCCGTCTGTTATTTTTATTTATTCTATATTTTAGACTTTTATATTTTACACTTTTCGATTTCGAAAACTGATATAGAGACACCGCGGTACGTTTCTCGAAGGATAACATTATTTCTATACCTATCTCCAGACTCGACCGATATCGGTAATAGTAATAAATTTAAACTTACCGCCTCCATCGTTAATAGCAGGTGCAGCTTCCGAAACGGTCGAAGAACTTTGCGGAGAGAACACCATAACGGTATTTCCCATCGTCGTGGTAAAATCTAAAAATCCGTAAACAGTTTGCGTAGTCATATCGACCGGTACCACGCCGACGATCGTGCTGTCCGAATTTACTTGGTCGCATACTGCGCTTTCGAAACACCATTGGCTACAAACGACTACGAACAAAAGAGGACAAAGAACATTTTACGAGATTTATTAATTCGAAATTATTATCGCACGCATAATCTACACCCGCATATGTTCTACT
Source organism: Coronaproctus castanopsis (assembly GCA_032883995.1). NCBI lineage: Eukaryota > Metazoa > Arthropoda > Insecta > Hemiptera > Monophlebidae > Coronaproctus > Coronaproctus castanopsis. The sequence goes on from CM065052.1 coordinate 270,800,068, forward strand.
TTAGTAAATCTTGAGAATTTTAAAATTTTAACTAGCCGCTTTTTCAACCGGGACATGATACTAATCATAAATCAAATAGCGAGTTCTGCATGTCAACATCGTGCGGAGTGGTAATTTTTTTTATTCGACACAGGCCGAGTACCGATTAGAAAAATCGAAATTCGCAATAAATCGTGGGAAGAAGAAAGGTAATGCCCTCTTGCTGAAGACGTTCCTTCTAATAAATAACTTTTAGTAATAGCGACCTACCGACAATTGAATGTATTGCCTTAAAACTGGTTCTTTAATCCGGTCGAAGTCGATGAAAAATCATTTTTGCATTTTTTTTTTCCTAGACTAACGCGACACGTACAAGAAACTAGTGCTTCTCACCTCTATGGGTCGCTATCGTAAAAGTGTATTAAATGCGGGAAATTTTTAATACTAATTTGAGAAAATACATAATAAATCACACGAAAAGACTCAAAAATATCACAATTCGATGGTGCGCAACCGGTCTGGAACTGGGAAATATTTTATCGACGACTATGTTATTTATTATTCAGAACTAGTCACAGATGTGTGACATCGGTAAATATAATATATCGTGTTTAATACATTCGAAACATGTAAATCTAAATATTATAACGCGTCAACAACAGTTGATAGTATCCATTAGGAAATAGATTAGTTTTACAGTGCAATCAGGTAATTTAAAAGGCGTAATTTAAATCGAGCAAGTTCAAAAGGCGCAGATGATAATATTGTTAAACAAACATAACAATTACACAGAAAGTCATCATCATAATTCCTCAATTTTGTTAATATCGGTGGACAGCGAATTTGAAATGCCCAGGATTCTTATACCGTATCTTGTTGCTTATACACCGGGTTGCATTTGTTTTATACCATTCTTGTCGATATTTTATGCCTTCAATTATTTGCGTTAAATATTTCTCGTGTCCGAAAGTAAAGCTCGCGAATTGATCTAAATACTTCTTTGTTACTAATTTTCTTTGCGCATACTATTCTTTCGATTTTCCTTCGAAACCGGGTTTCGAACGCTCCCAACTTTGCGCGTCTTTTTATTCATCATTCAAGCTTCAGAACCGTAAAGTATAAAACGCTGCATACGAATGTTTCGAGCAATTTCTTCTTATGTTCAAACAACAAAAACAGTTTAAGGAAGATTAGATTGGTCGCTTCACCTTGGAAAATATCGATTCAATCGAACTGTATGAATGAGGCCGTCGTCTAACGTACCTCGTGTACAAGAATATCTCCTAAACTAAGAATCGCTTCCAACTTATGTTCCTTACATTAAAATGTTCCCCACTTACTTCTTCATTGTAAACTTTCTACATCTCACCATCGCTCGTTTCTTCAAAATACTATACTCATTACTCAACTCATAATTGAATCAGCGCCGAAATTTACCCTCTACCTATGATTCAACGTGTAACTCGTGACCTAAATTACGAGTACATGGCAAGTATAAATAAATATAAGAAAAAGATAACACGAAGATTTTATACATTACCCACCCGCGACACGATACTAAACGTATCAGTATCGTTACAAAGTTAAGACGCAATTCGTGCGACTACGCTTTTACAAGGTGAAATGAATTTTTTATTATCTCAGACGAGTAATTAATTTATATATATATATATATATATATATATATATATATATATATTTGATTAAAAAAAACTCATTCTCAGAACAAAAGGAGTAAATAAATTCGCGCGTAATTATCTTTACCTAGTAAAATGCGTACACAATGTGACGGTGAGATTTTGTCGATTAGGTAATTAGTTTCGACTCCGGAATATTAAACGAGGGTGAGAATAATCTCATAACGATAATGTGTGATTAATTACATGCGCGCATAAAGTCATCTGATCCGTGTATAATTAGTCATCAAAGACGTAAATTAGCGTCATCGATAGCGGTCGTAGTGCAACCTCTTCAATACCTGAGACGAAAAATCAGGTTATTGTACCTGCTTTAATTAACCAGCACTATCAGCGTTACGTAATTCGAACGCTCGATAACCATGCGCTAAACCCATAATTATAATTTATTGTAACCCACCACGCCCAAATCTACCAAATATATCTACGAAAACAGACAATGTGTTCGACTTAATTTATAAGGTTTCGGTTTTCCGGAAAAAAATTCTATTTAAAACTTTACAAAAGTACACCTCGTTATAAAATTTGAATAGTTAGTAAGACTAACTGTAAAATAATGTTTGTTAATTCATCTCTAAAAATAGATAAAAAAATATAAATGCACCTTTATCATTTTTTTTTTTTTAATGAAAAAATTTTATCATTTTTATCACGCCCACTCACTATATATATATATATATAATACACCCACACATATATATATAAAGATGATCGTCGTATGTATCCTATTTACATATATATTTAAAAATTAATTAGAATTTCTATCGTTATTAATTTATTAATTTTATTCATAAAACGTTCGCGAGTATATTGTGAACAGCATGTAGTATATAATAATGTGTGTGTGTGTGTGTAAACAAGCGAAAATGTCGAAGATCGAATGGGCAATGTGCAAAACTTTATCCTCATCGTGGTAGTAATATATTGTTAGAATAATTCTAGAGTACTGAAAAAACGGCGATAATAGAATTAAGCTCTGGCGCAAAATTAAGCATTTATTTATTTAAAATATATATATATATATATAGTTAATTGACTGTTAAAATAAAATCAGTTCTAGTGCTAGTGCTGGTTCGATATTTTTAGTCCTACTTTTGGTCTTCGTCCTAATGAATCAAGAAAAAGAAGCTGGTGAATAGCGATGAAAAAAACACTGAAAATTAATAGGTAAATTCAAATTATAAAATCGTTTGTAGTTATATATATATATATATATCACAGTCCTTGGAATGGTTCTCCTCCTGTCGATCAAGTCCTCCATTTTAACCGTTCTGATAGCTTTTTCAGTTCAATATAACTCTTGATGTTCGCTTCTTCCTTGAGTGTATCCATCAATGTGTGTATTAGTTTTCTATAATATCTTTCAATAGGTCAATGTCCTAATCATTTTATTCTTGTTTTTCTAATCAGTACCGAGAGAGACCTTTTTTTCTTGTACTCGGTTAAAAACTTCTTCGTTTGGAATTTTATCAACCAGCGAACGTTTCAAAAACCTCAATTTTCTCTAAATTTAAAATCCATATTTCCGCGGCGTACAGTGCCAATATTCATACATACGATTTCATAATCTTCGTCCTTTTCTTTTAAACGCCTCTTTAACCATTGCAATTCTTCGCCGAATCTCATTGCAACGATATACGTTTTGTCTGTTAGTATACGTCATAAATATTTGAAGCAATCGACTGATTTTGTTCCATCGATTCTCTTACTCGTGTACATTACCTTTCTTTTCCCATATGTTTATTTCCATTTCATATTTTCCCGCTTTGCTAATTAATTAATAATCCTTTCTCGTTGTCTGCAATTAATACTTGCTCGTCTGCGAGTTTTATAATTTTTATAATATCGGCCTGCCATTATTACCACCTTCTTAAATTTCTTCTAACTCGTCGTTTATTACGAATTCTAGATAAATATCGAATGGTGACAGCAGACATCCTTGACGCGTTCTTTCGGAACTGTCTGTTGTGTTAGATAATTTATTTCTTCATTTTACCGCAGTCATCGGGTTCTCGTATAAGTTTTGTATTAATGCCATCAGTTTATCTAGCAGGTTTACCATTTTCAATATTTCGAACAGTTGGTTCTATTCCACTCTATCTCGAATACCTTAACACGATTAATGTAACGTGTAAGTCGGTCATTCTTTCTCCAAGGATTCTTAATGCTGCAATTGCATCCCTCGTTGATGATCTGTTTCTATAACCTTACCGTACATCATCGATGTATAGTTCCATATATTCTTGGTTTTTGAAATCTGTAATAATATTTTCGACGCATGTGCGGGTAAACTAATTTTTCCTTCTTGTTTTTTTTTTTTTTTATAATAATGGGTGCACTTTTTTGAGAAACTTGATGTGACCATATCCTTCGGCCGTTTCTTCTTTGTACATTTTACACGCTATGCCACATAATTTATTATTGAAGAACTTTTAAATAGTTCCGCTGATACGTTATCGATTCCTGATGATTTATTCCGATGCATTGTCTTTATTGCCGGATCAAATTCTTCTCGAAGTGGCATATCATCTTGATCTTCTTTACTATGTGTTTCTACTTTTTATATTCTCATTATACTGTATAGTTCTTATATATATTGTCGTCGCTCATCGACTGTTTACATCGTTTTTGCGTTTTACAAATGGACTCGCTGTATTTTCTATCACTAGCGATATATTTAAACTTTTTGTGTTTTCTTTTATGATGTTTGCAAAGTTCGTCTAATTCATCACACTGTTCCTCCCACCATGGGTTTCTTTTCCTTTTCAACATTTATTTCTGACGGTGTTCTTTAAGCTTTTATCCTTTTCTTTGTCTTTCGCATCAGTAGCATTTCTTAAGTTGTCGTTTCTCATACACCTACCCAAGAATACCTTGTGATATCCGTGGTTTCTTTTTCTTCTAATGCCGATATCCCGGTACTTTAGTTGCTAGCGACTGTTTTTTATTTGTTGCCAACATTCTATAACTCTCATTCTTTAAATCCTTCCTCTATTTGGCTATTGAATTTCTGTTTTACTTTGTTTTTGTTTTCTTACAGATTTCTCTGTGTTCCATTTTCTACCCAGATTGATTTTACGATGTTTCCTAAATCGTAATTCTGCTATTATATTTACCAAGTTACGATGCTCCGGTATATGTGCTATAGTTTCCTTCACCCGATTGCGATATTTTCTTTTTATCAATATATAATGTATTTGCATTCACAAAGTCTGTTGGGCTTTCTAAGTGCATCGCATTAAAACCGGACCTTCTTCTTCCATAATACTTAAAATTCCTAACCATATTTTACAGGGTGCCGATATCGCTGTTAAGTTTTTGCATGGATTCCTGGTCACGCTGGTATTAAAGGGAATTTATTTACCGATCATTATGCTAAATGTGCAACATACCTTAGTTCATGTATTGCTCACACACGCTGCATCGATCTCCTGTCGATCATTAACACATAAATAATACTGGAAAGCTACTTGTAATAATCCCTATAATGTTACACGATATAAACTGCTTCAGCCTGAGCTTGCTTTGTCTATCCTGGTTCTATAACATCGAAATACAAGTGGGTCTGCTCCGTGGTTTTATTGTCGCTTTATGTCGACTACGTTTTGGAAAGAATCGTCTACCGGCTACACTTTTTCAAACGCATCTTGTTGCTTCTCCGTTCTGTTCACATCCTTCAGATATCCACTGTATCGCAGACGCAAATCACATTTTCTTGGAATGTTCATCATACTCTCGTGACACCTATAATCACCTCATAATCAATATTCCTTTCTTACATCTATACATCTGTTTATGTGAAGGTTAATTGTTAATTGTAACATACTCGTATAGTTAAAATAAGAATAATTTTATTTTGTTAAAACTATGTTATAAAATTTAAGCTGCGGAAGCCCAATTAAAAAAAAAAAAATTGTAGGCGACCACGGAAGAATTTATTAAATAAATATCTACGAATTATTTCTACAACTAACTCTTGATACGCTCAAAATTCAAATTTATTAGTATTTTATTTTTCGAAAATAAACGACAAAAAAAAATTAAAATTATTAACATTTTTTCCTTATGAAAAATCACAAAGCTTTTCGACTATTAGGCCATTTTCAAGTGAATATTTAAATATTTAAAAAGATAATAAAATCTCAATCGTTTTATTAGTACTGCTCTTCATTTTGCTGATTTTTGTGAATTGTAATCTTAATTAATATTTTTTCATTTTATATTTTTTATCTTTTTAAATATTCACTTGATAATGGCCTAACAGCCGAAAGAAAATTTGATAACTTATTTTTGGTTGTTTATTTGAATAAAAAATCGCTACATTTCACCTTCTTCAAAATTTCATTTTTCCTTATTGTTATTATTATTACAATTATTTCTATTATTATTATTATTATTAGTAGTAGTAGTGAAAAAATATCGGACGACCACAGTATAATAAGATGTGAAGTAATGTTAAAGACAACAGAGAAAACAATATTTATAAGGAAAAGGGAAAAATTTAAAGAAAAAAAACTTTCATCGATGTTAAAGAAAGCGACATGGATAAAAGAAATCAAAAATCAAAGTACGTCAGATATATATAATGAAATAAGAAAAGGTTTTGGAAATATTTATAAAGAATGTAAAATAGAAAACAGACCGAAAAATGAGCAGAAATCAAAGAGGACTTAAGGAATGGATGACAAAGGAAATATTTGCTTTAATAGAGCAACGCGATAGGATATATAACACGTATAAGAAAAACAATTGGAACAATGAAATGAAATGAAATGGAATATATTTTTCATTTGACTTTACATAATATAAAAATTTATACACTGGAGTGTACATATAGTATAACAACCTCGACCGCATTACAAATAATAAATAGTTACTTAATCTATAATAATAAATAGCTAAAAGTTAATAACACAGGAAAAGTGGAAAAAACCTGCACAAAAGAAAAGATAAAAGATTAAAACTAGAAAAATAAAGTATTAATAGTTAGTAGGAAAGTATTTGATTATAAATTAAAATTATCTTAAGGGTAATCTATCTTTAATACGACGATGTTTATAACGAGTATATGCGGAGTCATGTCGTAGTCTCCCACCACTGTTATCAGTTTGTTAGTATGCGCCTGACAGTTTGCGTAAAATTTTGCCGAAATATTACAGATATAATTCGAAATGTAGGAAGGTGCAATCTATAATGCATGTCTTTAATTCTGTGGTATCTAGTGGCGTTTAAGGAAATTCTGCAGCAGATATTTTGAACCAACTGTAATTTTTTGATAGTACTATTTGAAATTGAAAACCAAATAGGACAGGCATAAGTTAATCTTGGACGAATAACGGATGTATATATCAGTTTTTTGTTTAGGGCAGTAAGGTGTGTGACCGACGGTAAAATATGAGAGAAAGCGTACGAATAGCTTTATAAGTTTTGTCAATTATGTAATTAATATGGTTATTAAACGTTAAACGGCGATCCATAATGACTCCTAGATAACGTACTTCTTCCTTCCAAGGAATTGTATTACCATTGATAATAATTTCGGCGGGTAGTGAGCCATGTCTCTTGGTAAATATTATGGCTTCTGTTTTATCAGTATTGACTTTTAGTCTCCAGCGTTTATAATACTTAAAAATTGAGGACGCAGCTTTTTGTAGATGATTACTAATGGACTCGGGTCTATAAGAAGAACAATAAAGTGCTAGATCATCCGCGTAAAGTACAGTATTAACTAATGATAATTTAGGTAGGTCATTGATTAGAATTAAAAAGAGGTAGGGCCCTAAAACGCTACCTTGTGGAACCCTAGAAGTGTACATTCTAATAGAGGAATTATGAGTGAGGTGAGTTACATAAAATTTTCGATTACTTAAATATGACTTAATTTTATCAAAATCAACGGATAATTGTATTGTAATAATTTATAAATAATTCCATTGTGCCACGCCGAATCAAAAGCTTTTTCCAAATCAAATAATAATAGTCCTGTATATTTATTTAAAAGTTATCAGTGATATAGTCAGCAATTCTAGCAACTTGGTGTACAGTTGAATGACCAGGCCTAAAACCAAACTGCTGGTCTATAAGAATATTATTTTTAGTTGCAAAATCCTGTAATCTAATTAAAATTACTTTTTCGAGAACTTTGCTAAGAGTACTTAGTAAGCTAATGGGTCGGATATTATTTACATCGGAAATATTTTTTCCCGGTTTGGGTACGATGATAATTTTAGCAGTTTTCCATGCTGAAGGGAAATGAGAAGTCATAAGAATGCCATTTAAGATTTTTGTTAAGAATACAATAGCCTTACGTGGTAAATGTTTAATCATGATCGTAGTCAAATCATCAGTGCCGCAGGTTATTTTATTCTTTAAAGATTTAATACATTTATTAACCTCAGTAGGCGTGAAAGAGGTATCGGAGCAGCATTATTTATATTTAGTAAAGAATTTTTGACTTTTTTGTTAACTTTATAATAATGTGTAGGAGGAATTAGATTATCGTATTGTGCACCGATGGTGGAAAAATGAGAAGCGAGTAGTTCTAATTTATCATTTAACTTATGCATCATCTGATTAGTGACAGGGTTAATTAAAGGTGGGAGTATGGTGGTTTGTCTTGTAAGTTTTCTATTCGCTTTCCAAAGACTATTATTTTCGATCGATAGGTTTGATAAGAAAGTATTCCATTGATTATTTTTCCAATTTTTGAGCAGAAATGCAGTGAATTTAACTAACAACACATAGGTAATTATAACAGACTCGTACCGAGGCGTAAACTTATACTTGTTTTACGTTTGTAATAATTTTTAAGAGATATTATTCTAGATATATAGTTTGGAATTATTTTGGTTGAACAATGAGTCTTATTTGTTATTTTGAGAATGTTAAGATCAGCTGCCGGCAAGATTAACAGAGTTAAATCGGCAATGGCTGAATCTATGACCTCACAAAGGTACATTAAAAATGGTCTATTATGCATTAGTCGAATCGAGACTAAGGTATGGTATACAGGCATGGGGTTCAGCTAGTAAAACGTACTTAGAAAAAATTGATAGATTACAGAAAAAATGCCTAAGACTGATTACGAGAGAAGAAAAAAAATCTGGATATGAACTACTGAATGAAGAGAATGTATTAAATGCGAGAGGCTTGTTTTTAATGACAAAAATATGGGAGTATTTAACAGTACAGGAAAATCAAATAGAAATAGATGAAAATAAACAAACTAATTATATGCTAAGAAAGACGTTAAAATATAAAATACCGGTAAAGAGGACAAAATATGGTGAGCAAACAAGTAAATATATTATAACAAAAATTTTGAACCAGATGAAATACTGCAGGAAAAAAATTTAAGAAAATTGAAGGGAAAAATTAAAACCTGGTTACTGGCTGGAGATATTATGTATGAGCAAAATTAAATAGGTAGGCATAGACATATAGCACATGACCGAAGTGCAGCTACTATATGTAGACATTTTGTTTAAAATGATATTGTACGTGTGATTGGGAGAGATAAATGAGGGTAAAAATGTGAGCAAACGGGACAGAGTGTATATGAGTGAGTGTGCGAATATGAAAACTGTGAATTAATATATAAAAATATAATAAACGCGCGATAAATGTTAGTGAACTAAACCCGTCGACAAGCTTATAGCTTGACCGAAGTAAAAAAAAAATTAACCAATAAGGCATGTGTTGTGAGTGAAATTGTGCATGTATTTTTATATGTTATATACAAATATACGATTTAAAAAAAAAAAAAGTAGTAGTAAGTAGTAGTAGTAGTAGTAGTTGTGGTTGGACGTGATATTGTGCTTTTTAATAGTCGCGTTTTGATCGTTGTTTTTAGGGCGGAGTAGTTTAGTAGTAGTAGTAGTGTTTAAGGCGTAAAATTGATCGATCGCATCTAATATTATTAATCGTAGTGTAAGATGGATAAACAGTGCGCGAAATGTAAACAACTACCGAAGGACGGACAATACGTTGTATGTAAAGCCGGTTGTAGTAGAAAATACCACTCGGACTGTACGACTATAACACAGTCGACGTATCGGACGAGAAGTAAGCAAGATAAGGATGCGTGGCGTTGTCATCGTTGTCGTAAATACCTATAGTGGAAAAAATCGCGATAAGAGCGAAGACGATGATGATAATGATGAAGATGAGATAAATGTTGATAAGGTAAATAATGGTTATATCTTACGTGAAATATTAAGAAAAATTGAAGATCTTCGTTCCGAAATGAAAAGTGAATATCAGCTACTTAAAAACGAAAATGAGCAATTAAAAAGGGAAGATGGATATTATTATCCAACGAGGTAAGGAAAAAGATGTTATTATAGAACAAATGAATGTGAGAATAATCGTGACACAGTAGAAATTTATGGTGTGCAGGAGCAGAAAAATGAAGTGCTCGAAGACGTGGTCATTAAAATATGTGAAAAAATGGACGTTAAAATTGAAAGGAACGATGTTAAGGTAGTTCTCGTAGAATCCGAGGAAATAAGAATAAAGTCAGGCCGATTATATTGAAAGTCAATCGAAGGAAAGCGGATGAAATGACTGTGTCAAAAAAAAAAATATCAAATAATGAAATCGTAAACGATAGCAAAGATAACACGAAAATATATATTAACGAGGCATTAATAAAGCATCGATGTGGAAAGCTAAAATCAAAGCCGGAGAAGCAGGATTTCGATACGTTTGGTTTAAGAGGGGAAAGCTACTCGTGAGAAAAGAAGACGGAGGAAGATATTGATAAGTATATTAAATAAGTAGGGATTACATTATATATAATTACAGTAATAATTAGTATAAATGATGAATGAATGTGTAAAAAAACATAATCTAATCTAAACTACAAAAATAAAGCAATAATTTAATATTGCATATGTTAATATAAGATCTTTACGAAAAAAGTGGGGTGAAGTACTAATACAATGTGAACTAAGGAATGTGGATATATTCATATTAGCGGAGGTGAATGTATCACAATGTGAAATAAAGAACCTATACAATAAAAGGATTTGATAGGATACATAATCTTGATGGGAAATATAATAAACGTGGTATAGTAATGTTTATGAACCGTGAGTTGAATGTTGAAACGGAAGTGAGGGTGAAGAATATGGTGAATGCTGAATGTTTATTAACAGAACTTCGAATTAATAAAAAGAAAATTTATATATGGGCCATTTATAGATCGCCATCAAAAAATTTGAAAGAATATATGAATGAAATATATCTGATAAATCAGCAAGAATTAAGTAAAAAACCCGTAATAGGGGATATAAATATTAATACTGCGAACAAAAACCCAAATACAATCCGCTATGAAATGACCATGGCAGAAATGGGATGAGTACTATGGTGGGCTACACTAGAGAGGAATGGAAAGGTAATATATTCACGCAAACTACAATAGTTCATGTATACACTAAACAAAGTTATAAAAGTATGGACCTTAAGCATGTAAACACGGGGATAAAGATATCTGATCGTAATATAATTTGCTGTGAAGTACATATAAATAAAAATATATTAGGAAAATTGACTCCACAAATGATAAAAAGCTAAATGAAAATAAATTACTGTACAAATTAAACAATATAGACTGGGTGAGTATAGCGAATAGTGAAGAACCCACTAGGATATATAATAGGATAAAGGAAATATTTCAGCTAGCATATAATGATTGTTGCTTGAAGATAAAGAAAAAGAAATATAGGAGAGATTCGGGTATAAAACAATGGATGACTAAAGAAATATTGAATAGTATAGAAGAGCGTGACAAAATGTACAAGAAAAGTAAAAAAGATATATTTAATCAACCAATAAGGAAACAGTAGATAATGTTAAGAAATACAAGATGATAAGAATACAAAAAGATGAATTTGTTAAAAAATGTTTCCAACAAGCTAAGGGGGATATCAGGAAAACATGGAAGAACATAAATAATATTATGGGGAAAGAGAAAGCATTGAGTATAGACGAAATTGTAATGAAATATCTAGCTGAAAATAGTAAAATAAGTGAAGTAATAAGTTTGGTTATGAATTTAAAAATTCAGTAAAGATACTAGAACAATAAGTGTGATAGACAATTAATAAAAAACAAGAATGAATTGGAGAAGGTAAATATGCACATACCTAAAGTTACAAATGAAAAGGTGACAAGATAATAGGGTAGTGCAAAAGGCACATGGTTATGATGGAATTCGAGTTAAAGATGTGAAAAATATTAAAGGTAAAATTATCACTGTAATTACTAGGATAATAAATCAGATTATTAGAAAATGGGGAAATACCATTAGGCCTTAAAAATAGCATTAATCAGGCCTATTTTTAAAGGGGAAAATCATAAAGAGTATGCAAACTATAGACCAATTGCTGTAAACACAGTCATAGCTAAAATAATGGAAAAATATATTGCACAGCAACTACTCCGATATTTAGAAGACAATAATATTATTGACAAGGAACAGTATGGTTTTCAAAAAAATAAGTCAACTTCAATAGCACTAGGTGAATTTGCTAAGGAAGTAAGAATAAATTTTGAAAAGGGAAATAAAGTACTAGTGACTTTTACTGATTTTACAAAAGCATTTGATACTGTCAACCATGATAAACTGCTGCACAAATTAGAGGAAATAGGAATAAAAAATAAAACTAACAAATGGTTTGAAAGTTACCTAAGTGGAAGGAAAACAGTGGTGAGTATAAATAACATTCTGGGTGAGTTTATACAAATGGATATTGGAATTTCACAAGGAAGTAATCTAGCACCTTTACTATATATTATATATACAAATGGATTACAGAAAACAATAAACTATAAAAAAAGAATAATAATAAAAAATGTATAATAGGAGATGCGGGATATAAAAGGAGTAACTATAACAACGCCTTCTACTACTACCTGATGTAAATTGTAAAAAAGGAAAAACTCCAGGAGTGTGTGAGAGTAAGTGAGAGAGAGGATGTGTATGTAAATGAGATATGATCGAGAATTTTGGTGTATATCCGTGTATATGTGGATTAAAAATTCTTGATATAGAATTATAATTAGTAAAATAATGTATATTCATATAGTTTAAATATCTGTCGACAAGCGAAAGCTTGCCGGAACATATAAAAAAAAAATTATGTATATTATAAATAATTATGTGAGAGTGTGAGTGTATATAAATGTTTATGTGTCTATATATTCATTGTATGTCGTTGTATTTTCATGTATCACTGATTATACAAATATACAATTTAAAAAAAAAAAAAAAAAAAAGTAGTAGTAGTTAAACTTTATAATCATATTAAAGGGTATACAGTCAGAATTACCTGGTCATTTAAGATTGCGTTTACGTGTACACGTATAGATTTTAAATTGTAGATAAGTACAGTTCGTGGGTACGTAAATGTTCGTGTGTGTGTGTGGTTGTGTGTGCATACGAATGAAGTGCGTATATGTTTATATGTGTATAAGTATTTGTACGATTGTTTGTATATATGTATACCAAAAGCGGATAATGATTATGCGTATATAATAACATTAATATCGCGTACATGCGGGGTTATTCATTTTTGTACGCGTGTCTGTATGTACAGTTATTTAAATTTTTTCTTATATTTTGGTTACGTAAATTTTTATTTTAATTTTTCGCGCGTATTGCGATGATTTTAATTTAATTTGCACGGAATATAATTAAATAATTTTTTAAAGAACATTTTATAATTTTTATTTATAACTTCCGCTCATACCGTCGTATTTGTAACATTATGCAATTATTGTTTACCGGCGTTCGCGCAGTCTATAGTCGATGTATGTTTCATTTCGTGTATGTAAACCTTTTAATGAAATATTGAATTGAAATCATTATTAATTATTTATCGTCATATTATCATCAATGTTAGTTGATTGAAATTAACTTCGTAACCCGGTGATGGTGTTTGTTAAAGGTTATTCGAACACAATTAATTAGTTTCTAATCTATAACGTGGATGTTTGGTTCATTTTCTAAATAAAACTCTTTACCGCGTTTATATAGAAACGTTTACGTTGAAATAGTCCAAATAGAAATAAATAACCAGCAATTAAACTTAACACTAGCAAGATTTGTATTTTTCGAAGGAGTTTCGTTTTTTTTTAACATCGATATTTGCACCATTAGAAAAAAGGAAGTATACATTATTTCGGTAATTGCACCCGACGTAATGAGGTCGGTCCTTTGAGAAAGCTAAATAAGATCTGTTATATATATATATATATATATATATCCATGACGACAGCAGAAAAGCATCTGCCACGTAACAATATGGTCTAAAGCTAACTTAAATTTATAGATTTCCACTTTTTTATATTATACAATACATATACATCTGAAAGCTGCGTTAGTTTTACCATTTTCATTTCCCTAAGCTTTTACTTTTGTTGTGAAAAAGAAAATGAAATAAACCATTTATATATATATACATATATATATATACGAATGGCCAAACTGCACAACGTTCCACAAGCAAAAAATAAAAAAGTATAAACTAGCGAACGAAATATCAGATATCCTAAGTCGTTCATATAAATTTCTTCCGTATGGCGGATTATGTTTAGTCCGGAGAGACAACCTGCTGAACAAAAGACTAATACCTCTGCAGACTTTTATCCGACACGCTATTCCAGGCTGTTCTCAAGCTTCTTTTATTAAACTAAAGCTATTTCTAGGTCTCTTGTTTTTTTTCTATAACGAAACTTAATAACTACATATATGTATATCAATCCATGTGTATAAATGTACATATACATATATATATATGCGCATAGGTATATACATCGTCAAAATGTTTATATAAACTAAAATAAAACGCAGTAAAGACAGAAGCAAGGTATTATCGAAGAATGCGCGGAGGATTCGAAAAGGAATTTAAAAGAGAATAAAAACCAAAAACGATGAACACGAACGGATAAAGAAAAAAATGAAAATACCGAAGAAGAAGAAAAACAGGGGAGAGGTGATAATCCTGGGGCCTCGTTACGAACAGTGACATATTGCCCAAGTAAGCCAAAGCGGAAAGCTCAAAAAAAAAATTAAATGAAAAAAAATATAGTAGTGTGTCTAACGCACTATGTGTAATATTTCTTCCGTCGTTACTTTGTTTGTTCGATGTGATTTATTTATTTACACGCTATTCGCCGCCAGTACTACGAAAGCAACGTTGTTTCGATCCATTTCCAAAATACTTCTACATAGTTACAATCAATGTTACACACACACATACGCACGCATATATATACACATATACGAGTATATGCGTATATATATATAATAAATGTATAGAATTTTATTTTTTCATTTTCGAACTTTAATGAAAAATGTGCTTAGATACATAAAAAGTAGTTTTCTAAATCTCATTTTTCTTTTTTTCAAAAATAAAATAAAATTTAAGGTTTTATTTATTTGGTCCTCGGGATGTTTCAGAAAAACTTTAATCGTTACTTTTTACATAACTACAAAAAACTAAGATGCATTCTACACAAATATATATATATATATATACATCATCGCCACCGTTATCGGTTAGTCAGTAATCGAATGACGTGACCTCTGACCTTATAATGCATCCGATGCAATTCATCTCCGCCTGACGACATTTCACAGTAGCTGCTTCCTCGTTAAAAGTATTGATAATATCTATTCCACATTTTCCTCGAATTGCTTCCTTAAAAATTCCGAGGCAAAGAGCGAATCGGGATTATATTTTTTTTTTTCAACGATCGCACTTGTGGTAATTCTTCCATCTTTCGACCATTTAAGTCCGTTTCGCTATAACTCCAGTTGACAATATGATTACTCTAAAGTTTCCCAAAATGATATACACTGTTTCTGGTATCTAAAATTTAACGGTTCCGTAAATACACGAGATCGATATTATCGGGTTTGAACACTGACGTGTTATATAGTAATGTTAGTACATTCTATAATCGCGATCTCCACGTCATTCGGTATTACTCTTCACCGTTGATCTTACAAAAACAGCACTACCATAGATCTTATATGTGGAATTTCGACTATTCTACGCATAATTAATTTAAAAACTAAGACGCTATAGATAGATTATCGAAAGCTAGATGCGATTCCATTTTTGACTTAGTCTATTGTAAAAGAGATGCACAGTTAGCATACGAAATTATTTTAGATTTCGTGCTTGAAAAAATACACGAATTAGTTCCATTTCCCTAACCTAAAATAGAGGATATTCCAGAGCGTCGTGGGTCCTAGAACAGAGAACGTTATGGAATTCGATACATTAACTTTCTGCCGAGAGCAGAGTTATTATTACTTAGAGTTGCGCATCTCTTATCGAATGATAACAAAGCTAACTATATAGGGTTTATTGGAAACTGTTAAAAATTCAAATAATTGCTGACCATCTGCAGACATCAATATTCGATATTACGGAGTACGGCGACTTAATATAGAAAGAATTGAAAAAGCGAGCATTTATTAATAACAGAGCGAAGTAAATTACAGAGTCAAAGAGAATTGCACGATTTTATTATGAATTTTATCAGCATCAAGGTAGGTCGAAGGCATAAGTAAGGATGAGAACAAACTGCGAATAGAGTTTTATTGTTCTATTTACTTACACCCTAGGTTCATTAGAAGATAACATGTTATTAATAAGTACTTGTTAATGGTGAGCTCTATTCGTCAACAACGTACGTTGTAAATTGCTTTTAACGATAAATGCAATTATCGTTATAATCAGAAATACATTTGACAATAGAAAGAGCGCCATTATATAAATAGAGTTCCGCAATTACCTCGAGATCGTCGCTATCAGAATCCAGAGTCCTTTTTATGGAGCGATTCTGAAAAACGTACGAGTTTTCTACATTTAGATAATTTCCATTGTCGATACTTTAAATTGCTCACCACTGTAGTGCTAGTGTAATTAGCGTTCGTACCTTTACAGTTCATTTCAATCCTCTTCTATGCGTCGGAATGTTGGACTGTCAAGAAAAAAGACGTTCGTACCATAGAGGCATTTCAAATGTATCGTTGGAGGCGGATGATGAGAATACCATGGACGGCAAAGCGATCTAACATCTGAATATTGTAGGAGCTTGGAATAAATATACGATTAAAAGATATGGCACAGCAAAAGATTGTTTAGTTATGTAGGACATATTTTCAGGAATAATGGTCTCGAAAAGCAGATTATACAAGGATGGAAGGTACCAGGAAACGTGGGAGAACACCGTTAAGATACATCGATCGAATAAAGCAACTGGGGTCGGAATACCGCTATGTCAGTGGATAAGATTGGTCGAAGACAGAGCAAAATGGCGTAGAATTGTTCGGCAGATCGGTTCATAAGACTCACGATGCTCGGATCGAGTGATCGACAAAAGAAGAAGATCTTTATAGTTACATAATGTTTAGAAATGTTGAAGTACTACGTCCCGTCATTACATTTATTTATAAAATTTAAAAACAACTCCTCCGTTCCGCATCATTCCTCACAGTATATCTGCGCTGCTTTTAGGAGTGTATCCGCAAATTTTAATTATTAAGATTTTACCTAAATAAAGAAAAAGCCAATTGTAACAAATAAAAATTTAATAATAAGAAAAATATCTTTAATTTCATCTTAGCAATTTAACCAGAACCGTTCAAAATGGATCAATCTCTAATGCAAAAATTAAACAGAGAGTTTATAGTGAGCAACACTGTGGATTTCTATAAACGAATGGATATCATTTAGTTGAAACGGGAAAAAGAATAATGCGCGAGGTATTAGGCACACGAAAAGACGGACATAAATGAAAGTTGAGCATACATAAATATTGAAAAAAATTGAAACAATATTACGAGGAAAAGACCAGTCTCATTTTACGGTCACTTCGAACAAATGGATAAGCGCCGCCTTATAGGAAAACATTTTTTTTGATTTCTTTGAAAACTACTCGCGTTCCTGCGGATTATACAAGCGATGGTATGGAACGCGCGAACATCAACTTCGAGCGAGATATCGGTTCGTTTGTGGGAAAACGTAGCGAAGAAGATTTAAATAAGGACGGATGAAAGAAGACAAAAAACATTGCGAAAGAATGAAAGACTATATTGGACAATGAAGAACACACTAAGGAAGAATGAAGTAACGTCTTAAAGAACAAGAAGAAAAACTTCGTCCTTAGTCGATGTTTAAAGACGACATTATTTTTTTCTAAAAATATATTACAAAATAATGTTTGCAATCGGACGTTGATAAAATGCATTCTACGTGGCGTTTCTACGGACGCACGGAGTTAATGAAGTACGTGTGTCAACGAGATCGTTCGAAGAAAGAAATTCACCGTGGACGTATGGAATAGACAGACAAGACAAGGATGGACGAATACGATGTCGACGATTACTTCGATATAAGTGTAGGAAATCGTTAAAGCTAGAAAGAGATAGACAGACTTCGCTTTTTGGCACGTACGTAATACGTTTTACAAGCCCCCGGTTCATCCCCGAAGGGTAATAAAGAGTAATTTCTTTATTCTCGAGTACACTAGTGAAAACTGGTCGCCAATTTTCCCGCATATATTATAGTATAGCAGACTCGCCTAATATATATCACTGTTACCAATACAACAACTACACTACACCGTTCTTTATTCGTTGTATACTACCCTCTTATTATGTGCTCAAAACTCGCCGAAATCTATTGATAGGCGATTATTCGTGTATATATATATATATATATATATCGAAATTGTCGAAATTCGCCTAACGGTAGAAAAATAAAGGACAAAAACACATTTCATTACTAGTAGCCCTTTCAAAATGCATTACCATTATTGAAATAGATCAACCAAAAGTCCGCGTACTAGGGGCTTTGTAGGTCGCGTCTGCTTAACCAAGCTGAAAACACGTTACCCGGCCCCGTCTTTTACCGACGGCGGCAAACATTTTATCGAATACAAAATGTGGAACCCTCTCGATAATGAGAATTTAATCCTCGCTTAACCCCGTCATTAAGAGCGTCTCTAAACGGGATACGCGAATTTAACCGATAAAATTTGTCTATATAAAAATCAGCATAATCCACCGATTTATATATATATATATATATATATATATTTATATATTTATTTAATTTCGAATGATAATAGAGATAAACGATTTATTAATTTCAACAAGTAATTCCGTGGGTTAATTAATAATTCTATTAGTTTCGAAAAACTGAAATAGTCTCTCTCTAAATAGAATAATCGAAACAGGAAATCACTTTTTATTAACGCGAGAAGAAAAGCGCGGATATTTTTTTAATGCAAATTCATAACATATACACATTTTTCCTTATCTTTTTTTTAAGTTTTCTGACGCCAATATTTGGCTTAGGTCTCTCCCTAATTCTTCCACCGTTGTCTGCTCTGAGCCTGTGAGCCTCGTATTTGTAAAACCTGCCTGTGTTCATCTGACCATTTTCTCTAGGTTCTTCCTTATTTTCGCCACGCACTCTATAACGGCCAGTTCGAAATGTCGACAATTTCCATTTCATATTTATCCGCTATCTTGTTTCATATTTTCACTTCCTCGTTTATAATTTTTCTACATCGTGCTCCTATGACTGAATTTCTTCTAACGCTTCGTTTGCTACGAATTCTCGATAAACATTGAATGGCGTCGGTAATAACGGACATTCTCGACGGGCTCTTTTAGAACGTTGCGTTATTTTTAGATAAGTTATTTTTCCGTTTTACATTCGTCGTTTAGTTCCCGTTATAATTTTCGTATTCTTCTTCGTGTCAACGACGAAATTTTACATGTTTTTCTTCCAATAATCGATGTGTCGCGAGATGATCTTTCCATTAATTTTGTCCGTCCGTAGATCGAACTCAGTTAGTTTTTATTCTCGGGTATTGAAATTACCAAGTTTCTCTTAGTATTACTGCATCCAGTTCGCAGTCTGTTCAGCGTTTGGTACCAGTTTAATTTCCGTCTCCTATTTTGATATCTTCCGATATATGCCATCGGACGGTCGAACCTTCTCTGGCTTACTACTAATAGCTGTTAACTTTCGTATTAAGGCGATCGATTTATCCGGCGTATGTTTAACATTTTCCTTCTTTCGAACGATCAGTTCCATTCTAGTCTATCGAATGCGTTAACGTAATTAATGTAACTACGCGTTGACGACATATTTCTAATATATTCTACCATCACGTTTTTTTTTTGGGGGGGGGGGGGTTAATAATTTGTAATGTTCTATGTACGTGCGAGTAAAGCAATATTGCCATGTATTTTTCACAAAGTTTAATTTTAAGAATTGGCACTAACACGGATGCGAACATATCCTTAGGTCAAGTTTCTTCTTTGTAAATTTTAGTCGTATAATTTTTTTAATACTGCCGGTAATTTATCGATTCGCGGTGATGAATTCGGATGCAATGTCTTCGTCGCTAGATTAAATTCTTCTGGTAGTGGCGTATCCTCTCACTCTTTTTAATGGTTATGTTTCGATTCTCATTGTATTATTTTTTTTATCTATTCTCACAACATTCTTCCTTGTTCCTCGATTATGTCTGTGTCGGTTCTTTCTACAAATTGTATGTATGTCTGCTACTAGCGGTATGTTTAATCGTTTTCTGAAGTAGTTTTGTCATTTGTATCGGTTTTAAGCGTTTATATTTTTCGTTGTCTTTCGCATTAGTATTCATAATTTCTCATACATCAACCCTACAATATCCGTATCCATGGTTTTTTTTTTCTTCTGCCGCTGATAAGTATTTTCCTTTTGCCGATATCCTAGTACTTTTTCTTTGTCACCGCCGTAACTATTTATTTTATTTGTTGTCAATATTCTATTACATTCGATGATTTCCTTTCTTCAAGTACTTATTGACTACTGAATTTTTATTTTATTATCATTTCTCCTAGTTTCTCTGTGTTCCATTACTAAGATTTCTTCTACTCTGCTTTTTAATTCAAATAATTCTGTTGTTATATTTACTAACTTCCAATTGGTGACTTCATCTGCTATACGTGATATTCCGCTTGATTGCGATATTGTTTTTTACCATCGAAATACGTTACCTAGGGCTGGCTATTACTAGAATTTTCTTGCTCGCAAAAATCTATCAATCTTTGTCCGCTTTTATCTTCTACTAACCATTCCAGTCTCCCATTATTATCACGTTTTCTTCGATCTTTATTTCCTGCAGCTGTTTTTCTAATTTCATATATATTTATTCTACAATGTCTTCCATCTTCTTTCTTGCTTGCAGAAATCGACTAATCTTTGGTTTCTTTTATTTATCGTGTCCATTGTCTTCTTTTCCCCGTTCTACACTGGCACTCCAGTTTCGCACGATTATCGTATTTTCGACTCTCACTTTTTGCAGCTATAATTTCATACATACCTCTTCTTCTATTATCTCTGCGCTATCTTACTTCCTATAATTTCCGCGCACTTATTAACACATTGCTGAATTCGTTACTCATTATAAGCGCCAGACCGTTATATACATTTTCCGATATGCAGCGTAAATCAATCGATATCTTTCATACGCAAAATCGCCTAGTAATTGTATTTTATATAGCATCACTTGTTTTTTGATATTGCCTAACGCTCCGATTGTGTTCGGAATAAATTGGATCCGAGCCGTACAATATAGGAATCGTTAGAAAAGTTTGGGGAATGCCTACACCAAACGATAGGTCGACATAGGCATATCGTGATATCGTGGTAATATATTTCACGTCTACATAAATTTACCCTATATAAAAATTTTAAACAACTTTGATTATATTATACAAATATATCCTACTTAAATTACGTTATATTCATACACGAATATGATCTATGTTATGACATCTTAGGCGTGTTTACCGTACTTTCGGTTTAGATCTAATGCGGACCGTATTTTAAGGGTGCGTGTAATTATTTATTATAATCTAGCGTCGTAATTAGAAGAACATCTCGAGCAAAATAACGCCGTTGTTAGAACGCAGCTGAGTATCGACCGTAACGTGCGGGTAAGATACTGCGTGCTATATCCGTTACAGCCGCGAGCATTTGAAATTTCGTATAAAACGATTTCTTCCTCAGATGGATTGCACGATCGAAAGAATTTCGTGACACCGACGAATAAATCGCGGATAAAGGTTAAGTAATAACGTAATTATCATCTAAAAAATAACCGAAGTTGTCGAGGGGGCTTGTCGGTGGTAAAATATAAATACATAGGGTACTGTATGCGGGTAAAAGGTGAAAAATGGCGAAAACAAAATATAGGTAGAAAAATGTGTGCCCCAAAATAAATATCAGATGCACGATTTTATTATGATTATTTTTATCATCATCATCATCGCGGCTTATTACGTCTTCGTTACTAATAGAGAGTAAGGATGATATTCATCTATCCTCGTTCTATGCAACCGAGCCGTGTCTAACCGTTAAAATCACGTTTCCCGATTTTGCAATTTGCCGACACTTCTTCGTATTTCCATCAGTTTTTAGTGGCTTTTATTGTCTGCGTCCGCTGAACATTTGTCAATCTATTAACCGACGCCCCGGCGGAATCTTTAGCTTCGTAAAGTTAGGGTCGTTGACATTTCACCCGAAATTGGAACAATTCCACCGGCGATAGTATTTCATTACTGCGAATAATAATTTTACTTTCGTCGAATTATCATTATTATTAATAATATTAATTCGTCTTATTATTATTATTATTATTACTATTACTACTACTACTACTATTATTATTATTATTATTATTATAGTCGCATTAACCGTGGGGGCTTTTTCTGAAGTCGTTAATCAGAACTTTACTCGATCAACATTCCCACAGTTTAAACGTACAATTCCAAATTTTACGTGATCGTCGTCATCGTTAACAATTATACGAGAGATCTGTCGTTATTTTCCGTGCGCGTATACGTGTATATGTGTTATAATCGTTATTTTATTACTTACGTTCGGTGGATGTGCTTTTATCTTTCGACGAACGTAATTATTTTATCGATGTAACGTATTTTTCTCGGTTTATCGGTAACACTGGGTAAACCCCGTTGTACGCTGAATTCAGTATGCACGCTGTCCGTCAATTCAGTTCTCGACAGAAATAAATCGTATTCTTGGATGTCACTAACATCGTTCAATCCTCGTTTATTAACCGGACGATATTCGAACGATAGCATCGAGATTGGCAATTTCGCGAAAAAACGAAAAGAAAATAATTTTTCGAAATTCTCGTTTTAATTTTCCGATAATGAAAATAATGAAATAGTTTCACTTCGTCTTAGACTCAGTCGTACAGAGCTATCACTCGCAGTTATCTGCTTCAGCGTCAACTGTCACCACGTTATTCCTACTGCAACATCATCACAGTGCATCATCTCCTAATCGATTGTACTAATCACAGCTTCTTACGCACTAAATTAGCTCTGCCAACGAATTTGAACGAATTACTAAATTCAGGACCAGATAGTATGCACCGTGTTCTTCGATAGAATCATCCGGCCTTTCACTTCTAATCTGAGTCTCCACATCCGTGTCTCCGGCCTTACAGCAAGTTAATGGCGAGAAGAAAAAACTCACCGCTTAATTGTTCTTCTAGTTGAGTTTTAACGAAAAAATACGTCACCTAATCTATACAAAGTTAACCGTTCCAGTCACAGCGTTCTAGGTATAATCTATTTTAACGTTAACCCTATAGTTTAATATATGTATACATACATACATACATATATATATATATATATATATATATATATATATATCAATACAACACGTCAAAAATTATCTAAAGTCGTGTAAAAAAATACTACATTACAAGGGTTCAACAAATAAAATTCTTTCGTCCGTTGTAGACGCTCCTTGATATGTAGCCAATCTTATCGTGAAGATCTAGAATACAGACGCCCTTTTAGATAACCATCCAAGTTATTGGATAACTCGATCGAAATCCCCGCAGACAGAACAGAACGAAATCATTAATATAAACGGCGCGTATTAGTACGTACCATTACTGGACGAGATGCTTATCATCCTACATGACGATGAAGAAATATTTACAACACTTTTTTTTATTATTATTATTTTAATGGAGATGCCTTTAAAGCCTACCTAACGTGATACTTCTATAAACGTGGACAACTTGTCTGGAAAAATATCGCTATATCTGAAAACATATGTAAATTCTCATGGTAAAGAAAGGACAATACATCGTACGGGGGACACGTGATGCGCGCAGTAATTTTGACAGAAGGACATTCGAAGAACACGTGATCAGGATTGCAAATTGCACGTCCAGCATGGAGAGGGTAGTAAGGAGTGGCTCTAAGCTGCATAAGGAACAACAGGCAGTCTGGCAAAGTGTAATGGCCGAATCGTTACAATTCCTTTCCGCTGAATGTTTTTAAAAAAGTTGAACCGTGGAAATGTAGGAAGAGACGGTTGTAATTGATAGTAGCTGTATACACTCCACATATGTCTGTTCCAAAGTTTCCTACGTTCTGACTGTATAAAATTTACGATATCAAGTGTGTGAAAACTAGAGAGAATAGCATCCGGATTTGGACATACCGAAAGGGATAATCTTGTTCTTATTAGCGTATGCGTCAAGAGAGTTAGATATCTAACTCTAAATTGGAGAGCCAATCAATAGCTCCATCAGTTAGGTGGTAAACATCTTCAATTTTCAGTCCTCCAGAGTATATTGGACAATCATCTACTGTGTTCCGGTGTCTGCTGAAGTTCTTCACATGAACGGGTTCCCATTCCTCATTTCTGTATAATATACGCACATCTACCTTGTCCCGTTCTGAGTCGATTGAGGATTCGCCACACTATTTAGCCTCGAGTAAAGTAAAGCGATAATATAATAGCGATACGCCAAATTGTAGAACACTTTGTATCGGAATCAGTTAACGTTACAATGTTCGCGCTTCGATTAAACTCATATCGATCTTACGATCCGTTTACAACGATAACGAGCATTAATTAATTACATAAAAAACCACGTTTGAATATATCGATAAAGCTTCTAAATTGCAAAATATAATTATAAAATAAATATCAAAAAAAATAACTAGTAAAATCCTGCACCATCGACAAAGTAACATTTGTAAAATCTCACTAACGATATAATACATTAAATAACAATTTTATAAATAATAATATAATATAAAATTATTAATTAATTAAAAGAGGAGAATACTAAATTTAAAGTAATAAAGGAGACGTTTGATGATGTTTGTGACGCATATAATAGGCTAGAGCCGTATCATAATCACAGCGATTATGTTAAATCATTATCACTTTCTTACGAATGATTCAATATCTGGAAGATATAATTGTCTACTCATCTGTTGAACTTGTAAGTACCTTCGAAGATTAAAACCGAAGCAGGACAAGTGCATGTTAATCTTCATCGAATTACAGTGGTGTAAATAAATTTTTTATTATCGGTATTAAGATGTGACCCCCCTTCAATATGGAATATAGAAGAAAACGTTATCTACAGCCCGGTGTTGCGGATTTTGTCCGAAAAAAAATTTCCATTCGTCATCGGCAACCAAAAATAAATTCGCGAAAATTCTATATGGTTCCTAAAATTAGATTTCGCAATGGTTATTATAAAACAACTGCCCTTTATTATATATATATATATATATATATATATATATATATATATATATATATATATATATATATATATATATATAAAGGGACGTTGGATTAGAGGAACAGCCGTATATAAGGGACAATCAGCAAAACCCCCAAAACAAACGTATGAAATGAAGGTTGTTTTAGTTCGCTTTAGCGGTACAATGCGTCGGTTATAAGGGGATTAATATACTTCCAAGGCAATAAATAGTGAGACGGGCGATATGCGAGTCGAGTTATAAAATGACACGTGTCGTAAAACGAAAATGTTCACATAAACAAAAATTGAATAATAATGACTAAAATATTTTAGTCATTTTTACAATTCGTTTTTTGTTTACGTGAACATTTTTGGTTTTTCTTCGTTTTGTTTGAGATGTCTTGTGTCGACATTCTTTCATTGACGCTATACTGTTTTTTGCTCTGTTCGATTATTAATTATGCTCTCTCCGATAGCTTATTATGTTCTTAGTTTAGTTCTGCAAAAACTGTATTTATTTTTTTTTTCTTACGAAAATTTTCTTTTCTTTTTTTAGTTCTGGTGAATTTTTTTTATGAATAAAATGTCGCATAAATGTTTATCATTAAAGGAAGAAAATTCTATTTTAGACAAAATCGAAATTCAACCTCCCAATATGCCTACTTGGGAGTTATCAAAAATCATGGGCGTCTCCAAAAACACCATCTCCCGTTTAAAAACAGATTAACACAACTTACGTAAAAAATGGAGTAGTATTGAAAAGGGCAGTCAGGTGATGGAAAGGAAACGAAAAAGAGAAGGTAAAAACCCAGAGGTTAATGAAACTCTTAATTTATGGTCTGGCACAGTAACACAACGAGGTGTTCGTGTCAGTGGGCCAATGTTGAAATTAAAAACTGAAGAGTTTGCGAAAAAATGGGTTATGAAGACTTTGCAACTACAAATGGTTGGCTCGCTCGGTGGAAAGGGAGAAACGATATCAAATTTTAAAAAAATCATGGAGAAAAGGCAAGCGCTGATTTGATAGGAGCTGAACAATGGAGTTCAAGCAAAATTTCCAAATTCCTTCAAAGTTTAGAGCCTGAATGACATTTATAATGCGGATGAAACTGGTTTATTTTATCGAGCCACTGCAGATGGGTCATTAGTATACGAACACGTACAACTTATTGGTTCGAAAAAAGCTATGGATCGTATCACAGTGCTATGTTGTTGTTATGCAACTTGGAAGTGACAAAAAAAAACTTTTAGTTATTGGTAAAACTAAAAAGCCACGTTGCTTTAAAAATCTCATTGTAAGTAATCTGCCAGTAACATATTACGCAAAAACAAAAATGCATGGATGACTGCTACTATTTTTTCCAAATGGTTAGAAAACTGGGATATAGAATTACAGAGAGATTCTAAAAAAATTTTACTCCTTATTGACAATGCAACTTCGCACCACACTATCGTTAAACTGAAGAATATTCAAATTGAATTCTTACCTCCAAACACTACTTCACTAATTCAGCCACTATATGGGTGTCATAAAAAATTTAAAAGTGCAATATAGGAAGATGTTGATGCAGCATATCTTAGAAGCTATTGAAGACGACCTGGTAACAGTTTCTACAATGGCAAAAGATATCAGTTCCACAATAACAATACTGCAGGCTATACAATTTGTTGTTGATAGTTGGAGAAAAGTCACTTTTATGACAATTCAGAACTGCTTTGTTCATTGTGGTTTCAAAGAACCTGATTATGAAATTGTTGAAATGGAAAGTAATGAAACACCGAATGAATTACTACGTGTGACCAACTGTGAACAGTTTTCAGATATTGACGCCAATCTGCGACAATAATATTGAAGATTTGGATAACGAAATTATGGAAAATATCACAAAGAAGAAACAAATACAAGAATCAGAAAGTGATGATGACACAGATGACATTTCGTTACCTTCTGTGTTTACTGCAGAGGCGAAAAAATGTATTGAAAACCTACGGCATCATTAGAAATCTGTACAGATTTTGTTCAAACGCAGCAGATGAAGAATTTACACCAAACAACTATATCGCATTTTTACAGTAAATGAACAATTTTTACAAATATCAGGTTCTCTTACCTTATGTATGCCTCCTGTATTTTTCTCTTAATTTCCGTATAAATAAATATTACGCATTAATAAGGTTATAAGTATGTTAATTGTTTACTAAACTGTATATATTCTAACACCCACTCGCTTTAATAAGATATTTTAAAAAATTCGCTTTACAGGGATAAGGGACAAATGACTTCCGCCCGATGTGTCCCTTATAAGCGGCTTCGACTGTATATAATATTATATATATATATATATATATATATATATATATATATATATATATTTCAACGATAAATTTTCGAAATAAATGGCAATGTTAATTATCACGCTCTCTCGCTAAATTCTCGAAGGATGTACTTTGATTGGAATTAACAATCGCGACTATAGAGAAACGAAATGTATCGATAGTCTTATTAAATTTGCCGTCAAACGTGCGTATGTATATATAGTAATAATAATCAGATATCTCGGACTGAATTTACTATAGTAATAAAATGATACGTGATTTCAGAATTAAGGACATAGTTAACTTTTAGCCAACGCCATATTGTGTTTTTTTTACGATGACGATAACAAGCGACTAACAAAACAGCGGTGAAGCAAGATAATCTTCGTTATACGCGTTGTAACTCGCGAACAGTGCTGCTCCCATAGAAGAGAATGCTTTTGCCATAACGACTATTATTATTAGTATTATTATTGCATAAACGAGTATTATCGAATGATAATAGGAACGCAGATTACTACAGCATCTAGACTCGCCTCGGAAGGTGCGTCAAAGAATTGCAAATACGTTTTATAATATTACGGACGATGAAAATGAAATTTCTAATTGGATCGCGATCAAAATTTAAAGCAGACGAGACTGATTATCGACCATAAAAAAAGAAAATGATAATGATTAAGATAATAGTAGTTACGCATGTTGAAATCGATAGACGGGCGAAATTATTATAATGAAGAATCTTTGAAAGTTTCCCAAGTCACGTCTCGAGTTGTATATAACGTCTAGGTGGATTGACTCTCTATACGGTGATTGCTTTATAATAATCGCAGGTGCTTCGTAAAGGAATTTAAAATATCGATAGACTAGGTTGAAATCTGTACAGTTAAACGATCACGTTTTTCCAGATCGTTTTTTTTTTATTTAAAATTTTCTATAAATGCCTTCGAACAATCGCAAAACAAAAACCCGCATCCGAACCCGAAGGTATTAGAAGAATTAACTAATAAATCGTTATTTATGTTTAAATATATATATATATATATATATATATATATATATATATATATATATATATATTAGGTTTAATACGTCGTAAAAATATAATTAAATTATCAAAAAGTTGTACGTCTGAAATTAATCGAGAACCGAACTAAAACTTCACGTGTTAATGATAAAAAATTTCCCAATGATTAATATATAACGCTATTTACAATAATTTAACCAGGTTAGTAGCTGATAGTTTCCAGATTGGATTGAGTAACCACGCGAAACACAAATTATTTAGCCGGATGTATCTTCTTCTCTACGCCTTCTCCGTTCGAAGTTTGGCCATCATCTCGGCTTTTTTGTTGGCTTGGATGTTGCAGTCTCCTGTAAATCTTCTTCCGAGCATCCATACCATTTCCGCAAGTCGGCTAGCCACCACGTTTTTCTTCTTGAAGACCATTCTTCTGCCTTATATTTGACCATTTCGAACAAGCTGAAGTAGGTGGTATTTTTACGGGTGTATGTGACCGAAGGATTGGAGTTTCCTAGAGTGTATAACAGCTCCGTTTTATTGGACATTCGGCGCAGGACTTCAGCGTTTGTGACATGATCTCGGTACGACATCTTCAACATACGACGGTACACATACATTTCAAGTGCATCTATTTTCTTTTCAAAAGCTTACGTAAGATAGCTTTCCATGCGATGCAACACCGACCAGACATAACAACATAGGAGTAATCGCAACTGAAGATCAAGATCCTTCCGCGTCATTATGTTTTTCATATCTAGGAAAACTTTCCTCGCTTTTTCTATCCTAGTTCGTATTTTAGGTGACTGATCAGTATTTAAACCAGGTGCCAAGATACTTGAATTTAGAAACCCTTTCTAGCGGACATTTGCCAGTAATTTCTTCCGATTAAAAGTCCATCTTTCTGATTGCCTGCGGACTAAACAATTTCGTTTTATCGGTGTTCATCTGAAAGACGTAACTTCTATTACTCTGTCTAACATACTTTGAAGTTGATCGATGTTATTAAAACAGTATCATCAGCATACCGAATGTTGGATAGCTTTTCTGAATCGATTTGAATTCCATCGTTTTGGTGAGATTAATTTGAAAACTAAAGTTAAACATCTCGCGAATTATAACTCCGTCTTTTATAAATAACGTATCGATAGGTGGCAGAAGTTTACACAAAATCCATTGTTAAACTTTAAAATTATCCGATATAGAATTATCTTTTTTTATATTTATTTTATTTTTTTATTCTTTTTTTTTTTCAATTACGTATTATTAATACGATAACGAAAAAAACTTATCTTCATTTTTATATTTCACCCGATATGGCTATTGCCGAGTCACGATGTATCCGATGAAAGAATCGATACTCCGATTAATTTCGCTGCAACGTGAATTTCAGCTCATTCTTCGACGTTATCTTACCGTGAGATGTTGAACTTAAATTACCCGCGATATTATCACAGTGGTTATACCGTAAATCATGATTAATTTTTAAGCGAGCAGACTTATCATTCGATAATCTATATTAATCATAATATTAGTTACGCTCTTAACGTAATTTTTAACATTGCGACCTAAAGTATCAACAACAACGGTACCGAATATTAATAAATCTGTTTTTTCGATACTGCCTGAACTTTGACGATGGCTATAAACTTACGTAGGTGTTAACAAATTCTTTGCTACGAAACTAAAATTTAAATAACCGATTAAACAATTAAAAAAGACCATACAATCGGCGATATACGTAAATCTATTATTACGTCCTTTACTTTGTAAATGATATAGACAGTATATTATTGGAAAAAGTTCTGAACGATTGCGGTAACCCGAGTTCTGCAAATATCATAACAATTATAATCGGATCTCAACCATACGAGAATATCGCTGAACAGACTGAAGGAATAAAAGCGTCACGTGCGAATTAAAAACGAATAAATTAATTAACAAACTCGTAATAAACGCGAACAACTTTTCTAGCAATATCGCTATTGAAACAGATGTAAATTAAGAATATGAAGAGATAATATACTGGCATTGAGGCTACACCTCTAAATAAAAAAAAAAAAAAATGAATCGAGACGAGGCTGTGGAAATGTGGCTACATTGGAGGATGCTGAGGATAGCTTGGACAGCAAAAATATCCGACAAAGACCGACAATTACGGAATATTATTATAAAGAGAAATGTGTCATACTTTGGTCATATCATAGGAAAAAGAAGTCCGGGAAAAAGGACAGATTGGCTGGAAAATATAAACATCTTCAATACAACAATTAATGGCAAATGCGAGACGACGTAAAATCTAGTTAGCACATTGTCGATCGCCTACGCTCTCTCTCTCGAGTATGGCACATAAAAGAAGAAAGAATATATATTGTACATGAACTTTAAGGTATAATACGGTGACGTTATTAACGAAGAACATTCAGAGAACACGCGATCAGAATTGCAAATTGCGCTTGAAACTCGGAAAAACAACAAATCGAACATTACGAAATATAGAGCTTTATTTGTACATCTCTTATAACGACACTTGGACGGTGAAGTGAAACAACGAAGTGACTACTATAATACGAGTCAATTAAAAAGAACAAAATTCGTCATAGATGATTTTCCGTGTTCACATCGGACGATAAAACGTATAAATGATATTGACGATTATGAAAATCGCACGAGGGTACTCCGAAGTTCGGCATTAAGCGTTTAATGAAACTATTACAAGTGATCGTACCGAGTCAGAGGACTTCACGCAAAATTAAAAAACCAATGCGGAGAATTGGTCTTCGTTACATTAGAAAACTTGATCGATCAGGAAGACACGCAGGAAGTCAACGGTTAATTACAACTGTAATTCGGATGCAATGGCGGACATAAATTGAAGAGATTACTCTAGTAGAATATAGTAACGATGAAGAACCCGGAGGTATATTAATTCAGAATTCTTCTTAACTGAATAGTCTAAACGCTAGAGCTATATATATGCTAATTTATCTCCGGTACTTGTATACATTAATCTAATTTTATATTAATTTACAATGCGTTCTCAGTGTTCGCAACTTACACTAGCCGAAGTGGTATTTTCGTAAATGAATTCGAAACGGGTATTTTTGTTATTTCACTTACCGAAGTATAATAAATGAACAAATTTAATTCTCGACCAGGAGGACGCCATTTTATATTCGTCGGATTTTAATACTTCCGCTTTTAAAATTTATCACTCATCCTGTTGAAATCGGATACCTTTCTGCGAAAAACAAAAAAAACAAAAACATAAATAATTACAAAAAATGCTAATTTAGACACGATAACCTTATGTATCTATTAGGTAGACTCGCTCCTAAATGTACATAAAGGAAATTTTAACGTCAGTTTTTAATTTAACAGAAAAACACTATATATACGTGTGTGTGTGACGTCGTGTTAAAAAAAAATAACTAATAATAATAATTAAAAACAGATTTGAAAATGTTTTACAAATAAATATTCGCAATATCCTAAACTGTACTGCATACCGAATAAAACGCTTCTAAAACTCCATCCATTCGGTAAATTAGTACCAGCATGCTGGGAAAGTAAAGAAGCTCGGGAAGGCAATGTAAACTCACTCATATCCTAGAATGCGTCGTTGGACCGTTCCTCCGAAAATTTTCAAGTCGGGAAGGATCGTTTAGGTAACATCACCAACCAAATTTCCAATAGTTGATTGAATTTTATTTTACTTATATATAATATGCCGTCCATTTTTGAAGTGAAATCTGTATTGGGCACGAGCGATTGAGCCAAACACTTATACACAAAGGCACACACAGGCAGGTTTATTCTCACAGTGTAGTCGGGCTCTTTTAATCTTTCCCGCATTCTGTACTCACATACGTATACATTCAGTTTACATACATACATCCAATACAAACATTATGAAATAATATTTTTTGTGAGTTCGTATTCTTTCTCTTGCGCATGCGCGCACAGCTATCCGTTATCTTTGCTGCATAAAGCACGTATGTGCGTCGTAGCTTTGAGAATGAAAACATTTCAGTTATCGGCCACGTTAAGTTAAGCATAGCGGATAGTGGGCTCCATTTTCTTTGTGAAATTTGTACGAAATCGCGAGTTTATTAAATAAGCGTCTTTTTTTTGGGTTCCACTTTTTCAATGGGCCCCGAGGCGCAGAAGGTTTTTTTTTTTCATGTTTTTAGTCGTCTAGAGTATAATTCGTATATTTCTAATTTCGCTAGCGATTCCTTTAGTTGGTAGAACATTTGTGAAAAATTGCAGCTTGTCATTATTATTATAAGTATCATCGTCATTTCATCAATTTAATTATTATTATTACTATTATTAGTTGTTCCATTACTTTCTACATTCATTTAAAGAACTAACTTGTTCGTCTTTATATAGACAGACATTTATTCAGAGATTTTACACGTTTTTGTTCAATAATAATCTGGTTTTATCTACGTACTCGTTGCATAATAATATTGTGTTTTTGTAGATAGGGTTTTCGAGTGTGTATGTATACGAATGTGTGCGATGTGTTTGTAATGTAACGTGAGTGCACGAAAGTTTGTGTTTTACCATTCGCGCATTACGTAAGCATTTTATTCGATATAGGTAAATTATTATCTAATTCATCATCGTGTACGTTTATTTTTACGTACAAAATCAGCTAGCATTCAAGGCACTATATGCGACGCAGATGCGCGCGCATATGATGTTATACGGAGTGGAGTGCAACTGCCTTCTCCGTGATAATTAAGAATTAAATAATGAAAACTTTCTATATCGCGTGTTGGTTTCGAACCCCCGACCGTCGAGTTGACAGTCGAGCACTCGTACGCCACCGCGACGATACTATTAAAATTATTTCATTGTAATGGCACAGTACTAAAAAGTGTTTGCGTTGAAGCTAATCAAGTTTTACCGACCGTGACAACAAATTGGTCGCAGTCTACATTGCCTTCGATATTTGACGAATATGAAGCGAAGGATGTCTTCAATTCTGATGAAACTGGATTATTTTGCTATTGCCTGCCCAATGAAACGTTATCGTTTAAAATTATGTTCGGAAAATCTCTTGAAAATGTCTCATTAATGTGAAATAAAAATCTGAATGTGAATTATTATTCGCGGTAATTTAAGATTCTCGTAGTGTGTCCATTAAATACGAGTTTTCCAATTGGCACATTCGAAAATTGTCATCTAGTTACGTCGTTATCTATTTGAACATTAGGAAAATTAATTTAAAAAAAAAAACAACAAAAATTATATTAAATAATAAAATATTTAATATATATATATATGAAAATTTAAATAATAACGACATTCCATTTTCCCGCTTGTTATAGAAAATAAGCTGCTAAATAAAATATTATCAAAAATAATTCAACTTTGTTTTTCAACTGCCTGTACGACGACGAACCCCATCAAGTGTATGAAGATCTTTTTATCGAAAACTTTTCCTACAAATTAGCCACTATAGATAGAAACTTTCTTTTTCTGTAAATTTGCGCACAGACACATATGTAAGGTAGTTTGGAAAATTTCGATTCAATGTTTTTTCGGCTGGGGCAATCTATTCAAAAAATATATCCGAACAGAATAAAAATGAGTAACGATTGTAGAAAGAACGAATTACTCGCCGAGTTTTCCAGTTAAAATAGCAACACCTTTAGACTGGATCGGAAATTCGGGGCAGTGACTCTTTGAAAAAGTTTTTACCCTTATCGGACTAACTGAGTTTTTCTCGCAGTTAAAATATATATATATATATATATATATATATATATATATATATATATATATATATATGTATGTATATACACGCATGTACGTAATGATTTATGTATATGTAAGGTAAAATTCATCCTCGAACGTGGTACAATAAAAGGTTAAGCTTTGGAAGCGATGCGAGTGTTCGCGCTTAAGCTTTTTATACAGCATAACACGCATTGTATATATATATATATATATATATATATATATATATATATATATATATATATATATATATATATATATATAATAAAACGTGCATGCAGAATCGCGCTAGAAACTCCGATAAACCTTTTACTCGTCGATAGTTAAAAGCGTGTCGAGTAATGCGCTCATATAACCTTTAAAAGGAAAATAATATTGTCATCGGAACGAGCGGTTGGTTCTAATTGTTGCTAACCTCTGAAACGCAGCACCTACCAAGACAACAAAAGCAAACATAATCCGAAGTCTATATAGAACGAGAACCACATCAACTCGCTTCTATATACCGATATCCGACTCTACTCCGTTTTAATATGTCTCCTAGTTTACTCCCACCGATACGAAAAACCTTATCCGATCCTCGGAATCCCCCTTCCATCCGGCTTTGGTAATATCGACCCCGAAATTTGTCGAGCTTAGACGTCAAGAATTATCCGCCCGACAAAATACCGTCAAATTTCGCAAAAAAAAAAAAAAAAAAAAACATTTTCCTCTATATGTAATTTCGATGACAAATTTCGGTCTAACTAATAATAGACTATACTCCAGTGTCGTATTTTCGAAAGTTTTGGAGGAGATACAAAAGGATGATAATAATCGACCCAACTCAATATTGGCGTACAATACGTACGCCGACACACACACACTCTATCACTAATACTAACACTGCCACTTGTGTATATATCATTCGTACGAATACATTTTATAGGTCGGCAAATGATCGTCGTTTGTCATTATGACAAAAACTGAATCGTCTCGTTAAAATAGTGTTGCGACTGTAGCCATTGTAGGAAATCCGTCAATAATAACTTTAATAAGCAGGCTTAGAGGTACGATACCGAATTTGGGTTTTACCATTGTCACGTCAACCGTCAGCCATTCTAAAAACGCGGATTATTTATATAACAACGATAAATTCAATCGTCGTTATACACACCTATAAGTATGTATGTATTTATAGCGTTCGTATTAGCCGGCGAAGCTTTTTAATCCGCTTAGATCCCATTTTGAAGGGATGTTGAAAAATGGTTTTGTCGATATTTATTAATAATTA
This sequence comes from Coronaproctus castanopsis, assembly GCA_032883995.1. Taxonomy (NCBI): domain Eukaryota; kingdom Metazoa; phylum Arthropoda; class Insecta; order Hemiptera; family Monophlebidae; genus Coronaproctus; species Coronaproctus castanopsis. The sequence goes on from CM065052.1 coordinate 270,835,742, forward strand.
TCATTCGCGTCGAATGTGAAATAATAACGACGGATTATCCCTGTTGACGGAAGAATTAAAAAGGCCGGGACTTATTAAATCCTATATTACAATATTATATATGTGTATGAATGTATGTATATTTATATAAAATATTGTAAAAAATATGTATACGTGTAAATATATTGCATATACAAATATATAAACACGCTAAAAGGAACTCAACCTGTGCGATAGTCCACGAGGATATATACGTATCGGCCGATTAAAACAAGCAATCAAATTTGCTTTCATATTTCACCCTAGCATTGTGTAACATTTAATCCACGACCTAAAAATAAACACTTGCTGGAACTTATTCCCAACTGGACGGTCATTTATTCTTTTTGGTATAACATTTCATCGGGTGACACATATTTACATATATATATATATACATGTATGTGTGCGTTTGTATATGGTATATTCATATATATATATTTTTTTTTGACACAAAATGGATGGTACTGAAATATTTTTTCCTGTTAAACGATATTAAAAATAAGTACACACGCTCGATAAAATTACATTTATTAGAGTGCATTTTATATATAATAGATGCGTGCGCATATAATATCACTGACAAGAACTTATTGAAATTTAATACGTATTGTTCATTTCTTTTTTTAAAATATTTATTGACTTTTTGAAAAAGAATATGATAATTTTTTTTACATTGTACTTTTAACGTCAAATTTTCAATAAATTGTTCGATATAATTTATTCATTTCACCCCATTGGAATGCCAATCTAAATAACTGTTTTACGATGTTGCGCATTTCGAATGCTGTGAGAACAGGAATTGCATTGTTCGTCTCGTTGTTTAATTCGTCGTCGGAATCTATATGAATGATATTTTTTCAGCTTTGAACAATCTCCAAAATCTCTTCGTCTGCCTTAATTGAGGTTGTACACACACATTGTCATCATCTACCGCGACAAATTCTTCCAACGTGTAGAACAGTTCAATAATATATAGGAACTTTTTCAAACATTTCGTTAAATGTCAGTTTAGAGTTTCAACATATTCCTTCTCCATGCCTTTTGACACCGAAGTAATACTGCATGGCGAAAGTAATCTTCGATCGTCTTTGAAGACACTGAATTTCATGCGGAGTGCAACATATGAAGTGCATGAAATAAAATCTTATTTCGCTTCGATCGCGAGTAAAACCTTTTAAATTCGGCATACTATCTCTTATCACATGGTTGTGAAACACTTGTAGTATTTGTAGGCAAAAATGTAAGCTTTATTGCTTTCAATGCAACTTCGTTTTGACTAGAAAAATTCCCAATAATCAGTGCAACTTTAACTTCATTCTCGTAAAAGTTGCTCGTTTAAATTTACAATTCAATCTGTAAATATACTGCCTTTATGTTAGCTGTAATGTTTTTGCAAAACACCACGGTTTTAAAGTTCCGCCAAAAAAATAAGGGTATTTTTTCAGAACCATCCGAATTGCAATCTACCAGTGCTGTAATCTATTCTTTACTGAACACGATTGTCCGTTAAGGTTTCCTTAAGCGACGATAAAATAATCCGGTTTCGTCAGCACTGAAGACATCCTTCGCTTCATAGTCTTCAAGTATTGAAGATAATGTAGACTGGCAACCAACTAGTCGTCATAGTCGGTAAAACTTGATTAGCTTCGACGAAAACATTTTTTTAGTACTGTGCCATTTCTTTTCTAGAAACGCTCCAACCATCCTATATTTGCAGTAAGAACTTCTTTCCATCAATAAAAGATTCTGATATGGGGGAGCATAAAAGTAAAATAATCGTATAAATTTCGGACGACTAAGATAAATTAATATTTCGTCGCGAAATCGATAAAAATTAAAAACCAATATAAATAAACTTAAAAACTCGGTGGTCCAATCGCAAGACCGGCCGACGATAATTGAAAAACATGAAATCGTGTTAAAGGATGACCCAAAGAAGACGGACGGTTTTGTTGTTTATTGAATGACTCAAAAACTACTCGACCAAAAGTTACGAATGAAATTTTTATTTTGTCGAACGCAATATCGTTCAGATGACAGCCATTTGCGACAATACATTCATTCTGTCTTTTTACGAAATTTTCGAGCATAAGTTCGACGAAATTTTTGAAATTTCATCAGAAAACCGAGTTTTCAGATGTTCCAGATCTCGTGGACGTGTTTTGTAAACGCGGCTCTTATCCGCACAAAAAAAAAAAAAAACTCTCTTTTACACTGTCGCTAATAACGTTGTTATACGCGCTCGTTCTCGCTATAGGATTATCATGATAACTAAGCCAAAATCGAATCTCTCTTATGTACACTGAAAGTGGAGCACGCGGTTTGCGTTGTACCAACCAACTGCACTATTCGAAAAACCAAACCATTCGTCTTCTCAGTGTCACCCTGTATAAATTATCTATCCAGACTACTACTACCGCTTACTTCTCGCATTAGCTTTTTCATCGTCATTTCTTTTCGGATAACTAGCGCCGTATACGTAAAGTATCGCGTGCAATAATTTAGCAGACGATCGAGAGCGACCACCTTTCTTTGTTATAACGGACGAAGAAGTACCAGAAAATCTAACGTAAATTATTTTTATTGCGTCTATCCTCCGCTATTATAGCGGAGTCGAGAGATATTTCGTAGAAAATAAATTTGTACATCTCGAGATTAAACGCGCTAAGGTAAATAACGCCGATCGAAATGAAAAACACGGCACGATTGGACCCCGCGACAGGAAGGGATCCGCCGGTCGTATTTCAAATAAATCGCGAAGCAACATATCTCCTTTTACGGGATAAATGTTCACAACGATGCTCCAGAAACGATATTATATAGATATATGTTATATAGATATATATATAATATATATGCATATATTATATATATATGTACGTATATCATATATACACATGTACATATTATATATGTATTACACGTCTGGCGATACTTTAAGATTTTACACGATTACTTTTGTGCAACGGAATTTCACTATGATGGTATTTTCTTAAGGAGGAAATACAAACTTCGCCATTTATTCTTCTAAATTTTCCTTCGGAAAAGTTTACCCAACATCGAAATTGATGGGGGGGGGGTAGAGCAGTCTTCGATATTTAGATAATGAAATATCGAGCAATTCTTTCTATCTTATCCGCTAGTTTATCTATACATACTATATATATACATATATATATATATTATTGGTATACAGAAATTAAAATAAATCAGACCGTTATTCCCAGTTGGTTCGTTCTTTAGAGAAAATTTCTTTCATTTATGAACATTAGCGAAATGAATTGGTTAGAATCTATATAGATAAAACTCTTGTAATATAAAAGCACTCCTCAAAGTTCGATGCAAAGTGATAAAAGTCGGACTTGTTGGATATATTAGGGCGCCGTTGGTCGAATATTTCAAGTAGTAAACTTCTAACGGATGAGGTGTGATATACTTATAAATCGTCCGGACGACTTTTATCTCGCCACTGCATTTCCTACGAGGTCTTTCTACTTGATCGGTAGGGGGTACGAATGTGTCGCTAATAAATAATTCATCAAGTTTGAGAAAGCGTCGGTTAGCCGGATCGATGTGTGAACTTTCGATAGGAATCGTTTTAAGGTGACGTTCCATACTAATCTTTTCTAAAGTCATTAACAATGAGAACGGTCGAATTACGCAATTTTTAGAAAAATTCACACATTAAAATCGAATAATATATTCTATTGGCCCGGAGAAGACGGAAGTTTTGTGGTTTTTTTTTTAATGGGAATTTTATTTAAAAAATAGGAAAGCGAAAGATTAGCTAAAAATCATTCGTTCTAACACGATGTCGTTCAGATGACCGCCATTTCCGATAATACATTCATTCAGTCATTACAAAATTTTCGAAATCTCTCTCGAGCATAGGTCGCTGAAGATGTTGTGGACGTGTTTGCCTGTTAAGGTATCCCCACACAAAACAAAAAAATTGCGTAACTTTCAATTTTTTTTCGAAATTCTCTTTTTCATTGCCGTGATGAAAATAACGTTCCACCCGAAAACTGGACAAAAAAGAATCTCCTCGTGTGTATGTATCCTAAACGTGAAGCACGCCGTTTGCGTTGTTACCAAATGCGCTATTTAGTAAGTAAAACCGTCCGTCTTCTTTGGGTCGCCCTATATAAATATCGATTAATCATTAATTATCGTTAACCACGCGACGAATATTATAAATCTCGATCCGAATCTTTCGTTCAGTCAGTTGTGAGACATTGTTTAAAGCGCTCGTTCGTCAGTATTTGATCGATAGCTCTTCCCACTCATTTTGCGTCATTTTCGATTCTCCCCATTTATTCAAAACAACAATCTACCGTGTTCCGTCCCATCCGTATAAGTCTGAACCCCGATTATAATTTTCTCAGTAGATAGAAACTCACGGTGGTTCGTTGCGCGGAATAAGATTACATTTAGATTTTCGTTCGTCTATATACGTCTCCGAGCCTGAGTTACTTCGAATTTTATTATCGATTTTTTATGCCGAACTTCGTTGACCGGTTTCCTTGATTTCGAGACTACGTTTGCCGTATCACGGCGGCTTTAGCGTCGTAACAACGAAGTGCGAGAAGAAAAGTCCTTACGCTGCAAAACTTGTAGCAGTACAAAACCCTTTTGTCATCGTTCAGCTTAACGGTTAACTAAATAAACCATCCCAGGTCAGTAGTGGTGAACCACTCCATATGGGCTTATACGTCGTTCCGCTGGTCTTTTATTCAGACGGATGAGGATAATACCTATTCTACGGTCGTTAGTACCGCGGTGATTTCGTCTACATTCGATTATTTTTAACACTTCGAGTCCCCCCTCGTGTCATTAAAAATGTGACTGACGTTGTCCATTACCGCCAGCCATTATGGTTTTTATTTTTTTTTTATAAATGTCGTGATCATTTTTAATTTTTACTCTCGAATCACTGCGGTTAACTTAAAAAATGTTTCTATTTGTTCATCACACGTACGTTTATATTGAGAGTATAAAGTTTTCATTTGAAACTTTCATTATTGGATATTATTATATTAACCATTTCAAACGCGCAAAATTATGTTACATTAATCGAAAAAGTCTTACACGAATAATATATGATTAACACTTTTTTTTCTTGTTATTAAACAAAAATTTAACTTTTATCATAAATTGCAAAAAGCTGCTAGCTCTATTTTTATGTTTTATAGACGGGTGGGGAGGGTAGTGTGGGTTAAATATTTATAAAACCGAAGTTATACTCATTATAAGGCGGTGTCAATTACTCTTAACGGAAATTAACATTGACGGCAAAAGTACTCACTGGCGAAACCAAGTTCGATATTTAGGTGTCATTCTCTGGATTCTCGTTTTAATCGTAATCTTAATTACATAATCGATAATAAAGCAATCCGTATACTTTCAACAAATCGACGATCGTCTGTCGCTAATGAAATTATCATATACGCATATTATTCACCCCAGATTACGCCCTATCCCTTTCAAACGATACGAGTATAACTTTTAACAGTTACGAAATTATAAGTTTCAGCCGACGGTCATGATTGACTCACACGTGTTTGTTACCAACGAGATATAAAATGTGGATTGCAGCTGAAAGTGTTAAATTCTCGAATCTTTACACTTTTTCCGTTCGTATTTTCGGCGGCGGTTTCTAATCGTTTCTTTACGTTTATACTCTTGGACGCTGATAACGGTTTCACAATTTTATTCCGGCATTGTTTCAAACTTTCTCGTAATTTAGCTGAACCGAATTAATGTACATTCTTCGCTCGAGGAACTCGTAGATATTAACTACATGTAAGTTAGATAAGCTATTGACGGAAATATATAAGTAAAACAGCTGTTCGTTTTAAAAGCTGGCGGGGGACTAAATTGGCTTCGGTGGTGAACTTTTTCTATTATCAATGTACACACGTACTTTGCAAATATAGCAGAACAAAATTCCGTTATCTGTGTTATATACATATACATGTTATATATGTACACTTACGTGTATGTGCGCGGCTACTATGAAGTCTCGACGAAAAGGAAATAACGAAATAATTCGGTTGCGTTGATTTTCCTGAAACCAACGATTTGGACAAAAAGTAAACTACTTCGGTTTTAAAATAGCGCAATACGCGCGAAGTAATATCATCATCATTATTATTATCATTATTATTATCATTATTGCTGTTATGATTATCATCTTCGTGACTATTAATGGAAAGACCGAGTGAGTCAACCGAAAACGCGCATTAAGTTAAACGTAGTTAATTCTCGGGCGAACGCCGAGAAATCCAATAAAAAGAACTTCGAGCTGCGGAAAATTCGGACGGACCGAGGTTCGGGTAGTAGTAGAAAAGAAGATGTAGAAAGTTATCCCGAGTAAAATGGGGGTAGTAAAAAAAGTTTTATGTAAGGAAGCTTTTTGCGTGCGAACGTTGATAAAAGAATCGCTGTTACAAACTCCGACGGTACATCCGACGAACGAATGATAAAAAGAAGAAATATATGTGTAAGAGAAAGAAAGAGATAGTACGAAACGATAGAGATAAACAGATAGGTGGAAGGAAGTTATTCAATTGAATAAAACGAATATGGCCGGAAAATATGCAAAATAGAAGAACAGATGGCCCTTTTACAATACCGCCACTCGTGTCATCGTCGTCCCTCGCGGCTTCTCTACGAATGAAACTTTTAAATCTCCCGAAAAAGAAGAAAAAAAACTCGGGTGCGAGCGAGACAAGCAATTTTTCGGAAATATCTTCGTTATTTTAACACGCACACCGTTTAAATGTTGCCATATGACGAGTATACGTGTATACCATTTATGTCTGTAGTAGTTTGAGGGGCAAAGTTCATTTTAATGATATCGTAAGCGTCGCTCTGTGGTTCTAGGTATTATTAGAATGATCGGGCTACCGGCTTTTCATTTACTCAATAATTCGTTATAGTCGAAAATAGCTTTGAACTTTTTCTTTACTTATCGTGCTTTATTTTTCGACGACGAATATGTACACACACGTATCATTTGAATTCGTTACAGGATTATCGTCTTACGAGTGGCCCCCGAGTGCGCGCTGTGTGACTGTACCGAAAAGTCTATCGCGAGCGACGTTCTACAACGCTACCGCGACATCCGGTTATAACGTAAGATTGATCACAGTTATTCTGACCAGAGGAAATTCTCATAATCTTGCGACGGAGTCGAAGCAATGTATACGGGAAGTTTAGGAGTGGCTAACACGAAATCTGGTTTAATTCGAAAAATTCTACGTGAATCCGGATGTGTGTAGTGCACTATCGCACTTAATCGCCGTATTTAAAATAGAATATTTCGACGTATTATTTTTTTATTTATGCGGGGGACGTTTAAAGCGAGCGAGCAAGTCGATACGTACTTTCTATTCCCTTATTTAGTTTAAACCTTCGCCGCATAAAGGATGTATCCGTGCGAAGTACATTTTATTAATACGAAAATATTCGACTGATCACCGCGTCTAAGCACAGTGGACAGTGACTTTTCTTTATGAAATTTCTACGAAATCGTGTGAGTTTATTAAATAAGCGCAGGTTGAGTTCGATATATCGAATTGAAATCTACATTCTACGATATAAGTTTCACATCTCCCAGGTACGGTGATTTTTATTTCTTCATGTTATTTTAGTTCGTGCATAATTTTCATTTTTCATCATTAGTAATGTCATTAAGTTCCAATTTTTATAATTTTTTTAATTTATCCTATATTCTCAACCTGTCGCTCGGATCTATATATGCATTTTGTTTTTGTATTTGTATTTTATATACTTATTACATTTTTGTACAGTGTAAGTCCCGGGAGAACTGATTGTAATCGCTTTGTCGTGGCACAATGTCACGTGTTTTTGTAGTGTATTATATTATTACTAGCGCCAGTTTGGTGTAATATAATATTTTAAAAAAATAAACTCGCCCCACCGCGAGAAATTTTTTCGAAGTGGGGAATAATTTAAAAAAAAAATAAAAAATAAAAAACTAATGTAGTACTATTAAAAAGTATATTGAATAACCTAAACTAGCCGTTATTTTGAAGAAAGCTCGTAATGAAATAAGAATAATAAAATATGAATATTGAAAAATAAAAACTACTTTAAACGGGTTATATATTCGCTGGACAATTTTGAAATTTACTGCCAGTATTTATTGAACGGAATTAATCGTCCAGTCGTGACGTTAATTTAGTAAAGGATTTACTATAATTTGAGCGATTGAGCTTTGCAAATCGATATATTTGAAGTTTTAAAAATTCACGTACCCGTAAAATCATCGAAAACGCATAATTTACCGAGTCTATTCGAATTAGGAAAATAGCGATGAAACTAACGCTTGTTTCGGCCATCGCTCGGCCAAAATATAAAGTCGAGCGAGAAAAAGTGATCGCGAAAATTTACAAAAACTAATGAATAAAATTGTAGATCACAGCCGTAAATATGGAAAATTAACGTCGCTAAGACAAAGGTCATGATGAAATCCAGCAAGTACCATCAATTAAATATCTTGGAACAATCCCGGAGGATAATTGTAGAGAAAAGAGATCAACTCGAGAATAGAACAGGCAAGGTGGAAATTTATGAACATGAAGAATATTTTTATTAGACCGGAGCTAAATGTCGAAAACTGAAATTAAGAACGCTTCGCTGCTACGTATTTTCATATTACGGATGGAAAGCACGAACAGTAGACGCGACCTTGGAGTGTACAGGCGTTTGAACTCTTTATATATACACACCGTCGCGTGTTACATATCTCACGTATAGAAATTACGAATAAAGAGGTGCTCGATAGACTGAACAAGCAAGCAGAAGTATTGATCAACGGGAAGGAAAATGGAAATATTTCGCACATTTAATGCGCGGACCTAAATACAAAATCTTTTAATCATTCACGCAAAGATGATGGGCGAGAGATCCGTCGGCTGGCGGCGACAAAATTCGTGGATGAGGCACTTAGGCCGCTGGTTCGACTGCTCGTCGGAAAAAATTATTCCGGTCAGCCGTTTCAAGTGTCGTAGCCTGTGAATCATCAACCTCCGTGTAGGAGGAGATGATGCGTGAAGAAGAAGATATTTGAAATTAAGGAGTAAAATAGAATTTTAGAACATCGGCGATTTGAAGACACAGATCGTATTTTAGAGAGGTCGCCCCTCGAACGGATACTTACGAAAAGAATTTTCGATTTCCGAGCGATTATAATATAAATGAAAGATAATGAAGTTCTTTTAAAGAAAATAAATGAAAACAGTTCGTTCGAAGGGTGTTAGAAGAGTGGAGAAATAGGAACGGACGAGAGAAGACAAAAACATTCGAAAATGAACGGACTATAATTGAAGTGTAACGTTCGTCGTCGGCAAAAATTAAGAAGTTGATGAAGAAGCAGAAAGAGGATTTTCATAATTTTTGGGTAAAGTGGAATTACGTATAGGAGAAATTTAAATATTCCGCAACGAACTCCAAGATCAAAGAGTACTCACTTAATAACGAAGATGACTGTAATGATATTGATGATAAGAATAACGAACAAAATAGAAAAAGATAGTATATATATATATATGTATAATATATGTGAAGAAGATAGAAGAATTATGCAAATTAGGACGAACGATTGAATTTCGAAAGGGCAGATTGAAAATTACGACGCGATATGACGGTAATCACGCGCATTTTGACGGTACATTAGGCATCTCGCAAATACGCACACCTAACGAAATCGCGTACGTATAAATACAAATAATATAAATACATGCACGTACGTATATATATATAATATATATATATAATATATATATATATTATATATATATAATATATATATAATATATATATAATATATATATAATATATATATAATATATATATAATATATATATATATGTACGCATGATTTAGAGAACACACGCCTGTAATAATAAAGAGACTGCACAAAATTGATAGGTGTGTGCACCTTCGTCTTTCATCTAAGGCGCTTTTAAATATAATCAAAAAGCACATCACGTTCGCGACGCAACTGCTCCGACCTACGAATGTCTCGATTATTTCACATGCGCACATATACAAATCTAGAACCGCATCGGTCGAAGGATGTGTCTTTAGAATTAACTCGCTACGCCTAAATCCCTCTGGAACTTGACAATCACTCTACGTACGAGACTATGTCATCCATAGATATATGTACCGTAACATCTTCTCACATTTTTTACTCCCTATTACGAAGAGGATGATGATTATCATTGACGACAGACATCAGCGCGCGTAGTAGTATATGGAAATATCTGATTAGAGAAATTTAAGCCATTTCTCGACGGGATATCTTTTCCGAGACTGGTCGAATGATAATAAATAGCCGTAGCCTGGGAGAAGATATCCTTATCGACGCGTGAGATGATTTAAAAGGCATTATTTCGAACAAATTCGCTTTCGGCCGAAAGTTTGCGTAATCGGATTAAGACGTAATTTTAAAAAGTGAAATTTTAGCCGGAAGGCGAGAAATTCGGTTATTACGAAAGATAGTGAGGTTAGTTTTAACGGGAAAACCATTACCATAGCTGTAACTATATTAAATATTTATAAAAAGCTATATAACGAACATTAGATTATAACTTTATTAGGGTGACCCAGAGAAGACGGATTTCTATTTTAATAACTCAAAAATTATTTTTGAATAAAAGCGTAATTTGTAGGAAACGAGAGAGATTAGCATACAATCATTTGTGGAACACGATATCGTTAGATCAATACATTCATTCGGTCCTTTAAGTTTTCAAACAGCTTTTCGAGCATGGGTCGCTGAATTTTTGTAATTTCTTCAGAAATCACAGTTTTCGTGTGCTCTCCAGATCTCGCGGACGTGTTTAACGCGTCTCTCAAGGTATACCCACGAAACAAAAAGCTTAACTTTCGAATTATTTTCTAAATTCTCTTTGCACCGACGTGATCGATTCGCACCGAAAATCACGCAAAACACGCGGCTCCTCGTTCTAGCATGCCATAACTGAAAATGTAAACAAAAATGAATCTCTCGTGTGTACACTAAACATTGTAGTATTCATACAAAGGTATACAACGAACAGCGGATATTTTATAAGCGTGTTCGTTTTACTGACAAAACTTCAACGCATTTTAAACAATGACCGGCAATTGATGCCCGCGAGAACTGACTAAATAAAAAAATTCGATCGGCAAGGTGAATTTTGACTAATCAAACTCGTACCCTAAAACGTACGAAATAAGCATTTAAATTAATCCTCTCGGTCGCGAGGTCCGCCATATGGTACGTGAAATTTTAACACCGACAAAAATTTCCATTTCCCGGTCGACGTGAAATATCTCAATTTTCGGAAATATTCGTATAAAAACGTCGAGAATTCTCCGCATACGAGAGAAGCTGTATCGTGTAATAAACCTCTGTATCGTATTTATGATATTTTTTTTATAATACATCACTGAAAGGGTTAATACCCTTTTTGAAATTGTTTCACAATTTACATATACGCGTAATGTTAACAGTATGTCAATTTAAAAACCCGAAAGTTGTTGAGATTAAGCGTTCATCGTCAATTAGAAATTTGGATAAGTATCGACCGAACGACGCATTCTCGTCGAATTACTACGAAGTGGTCTGCATTCTTCATTATCCCGATAAGTTAGCACTCATTTATCAGCGGATGATGGATAGTTGAGAGTTGGATATCTTGTTATCAATAAAAATAATTCTCTCTTTCTGTCGGATCGGAATTTTTAAACGAGCATAACGTTAAACGGTTACCCCCCCTTATGTAGCTATATAGATATACGTGTACGATGGTACGTAGCGGTAATATTTCCACGTGTTTGGTTTTATTCAAATATCACGCTGACGTTAAAATGGTGGCTGTTCTATTCGCCGGAGCATCTCAGCTTTACAAGTTAATCGTTTCCTATGAACAACCAGAAAAAATATTTCATATTTCGTCTTTTACTAAAACTCCGCTGTTACTGCGTCACGTCCTAATCTACGTCACACGTATTCCGTCACGTCCTTAATCTTATTTCGCTTATTTATCTTTTTACGTTAACCACGTATTATCGATGTGGAAGCGATGTTACCGTACACCCCATTTTTCGAATATTCTACTCTTACGTTATATTATATATATATATATATATAAAACGAATGGTTTATTTTACTAGACGTAAAAATTAGATGCTTCATGGGTTTGACATATGTCACGTTTTCTCGCGGAGTTGATTAACCGCTGCGGGGAATGTAGTCGTTAATATGTTAATATGTAAATTGTTAGAAATCTACGCTAGTAAATATAAACGTCTTTTCGAATTTCATCGATCCCGGTCCAACAATAATCGAGTCTGTCTCGCGTTGAGCACGTGATTTGTGACGCGCTTTCGTGTCATTGACTGCAGATTCGGTTTTACTTCGTCCGCAGAATTCCGCGACATATCCGCGTAAATCGTTTGATCCGTCAAGAACTGAAATTATATATCGATAAAGAAAAAAGGTTCGGTGACGTTCTTTTTCAGACGGCACTTAACGATGTATAAGTGACGAAGAACTTTCCATTAACAAACCGGTGTTCCCTACGAAGCTCTGACTTAATCGGTAGAACAAAAAGTGATTAATAATATTTCCCGCGTATATCGCGGACGACGTATACTCGAAACGAATTCTTCTTCTTTCTCATTAGCAGTTTCCCGCGGTTTTCTTGACTTAGGACGCTTTTCCAGCCAAAAAATGTTCGGGATGGATCTACCCAACTGAACTCGCCGCCGCATTTTCGGTCTAACCTGCCGCATTTGACCTCTAAATTTTAGCCGGCTCTCACAACGACTCATTTTAACTTCGTTCTTAATATGATCCGTTAATCGTACACGTCCACCTTAGCATCCGCATTTCCGTCACTTGCAGTGACCATTTTTCCAGCTTACAAGTAGGCGAGCATTCCGCGCTGTATAGGTCCACTGGGCGAATGACGGTTCGGTAAATTTTTATTTTTAACCTCGTGCCATCGATCTCCATTTTGCCGTGCTTAAGAATTATTTTTATTTATCCCCCCCCCCCCGAATCCCCGAATCCCCGAATCCCCGAATTGTTTAATAATTCGCCATCTAGTTTAATGTTGTCTTTATAATATTGGATATTATGAAAAATTGAAGACGAGAGGATTAACTTGGGAAAACAATTTAGTCCAACATAGGCACAAAGAAATCTTTTTGCGAACGTATTTTTACTATTTACGTCAGTATGAACGAAATTATCGTCGTAGTTGATATACACATGTGTACGAACGAACGAATGAATAACCTTTACTTTATTATTTATCGACATTTTTAAATTATACATACGTAGTAGGAACAGACTTATTCCGATTGAGAAGTTAGCAAGATTCGAGTACGTGGTAAAATGTATACGGATAATGTTAAAAAATGACGACATTAAGTTAGATTGGGTGATTAGAATTGAATTAGAATTTAGTATCATCGTATATATGTCGAAAAATCCGTTTTAATATTTACAATATTTCTCGTCCGAACGATCGCGATTTTTATATTCAGCATTTTCTCTTCCAGCTCTAACATATGACATATGACATATGACATATGACATATGACATATGACATATTCGGGTGGAATGGCGACGTGTTTGCACTGATTTAGACTCTACAGAAATCAATTTGAAACCGACTAACTTTTAACAGATAACAAAATAAAATATTCGAGCACGAATTATATAAATCGCAATTGTTTTTATTTATTTTTTTTTTTAATTATTTTATTTATAGACGTTCGATTGATCATGTGTTGCGTCTATAAACTACGTATTAAGTTAATGTCTGTAAGATACTGTAAAAGATTTTTAAGTTGTGTCATAGTTTACATTGTATTTCATACGTTGGCTTCTGTATTTTGCGAATTCTAGTAGTAGGTGGTTTATATTTAATAGCGAACTGCATTCGTGGCAGATGGGTGGGAGTCCCCGTTGAGTAGGTCTTGTGAAGTAAACTAGTGCGTAGTTTCTCTCTTTCTGGTCTGCTGTTTTCCGAATCTCGGTTTAATTTTCTACAAGTGTGTATGTGCACATTGGGTCGCCCAGAATTTTTGATATGACGTTATAATTGTTTGTGAAAGGACTGTATGTAAATCGGTAATTCGATTTTATTGTTTTCAGATTTGTAGGAGACGTTTTAACTATTCTATCGATAGCTATTTCCGAATGAGCGGGTGTCCATAGAAGAACGAGTTCATTGTTCTTGGAGATAATGCTATTGATTATGTGTTTTAGGTTGAAAGTATCTGTATTTGTGTTCTCGATGATATATTTATCTGGGTGCGCTTGTTTAGATATGTATTTTAAAGCTTTATAAATTGCCAGCTTACGTTAGTCGATATATTAAATTTTATTTTTTATTTTTTTTACGACAAAGTTCAACAGCTTGCAGTTGTTAAAGTTCGTCATAATAGATTTAATATATCGATTAACGGAAGAAATACTACATCGGGAGGTGAATGTAATGCGGCTAATAAAAAGTTCTCAACATTTAATAATTTTACAATATCTGAAAAACAACGTGCCGAAAAACTCGCTTACATTTATCATCATAATATTATAACCTTTATATAAATTTTAATTGTAAAACGGATTGACTAGAGTAAATTGCACGGACTCTGTTCAGTTCAATTATTCTTAATTTACTTTAATTATAATATTTATAAATAAACTTACCCAATCCTATTTTCACGAATTGGGTACCGAAAAAAAAAAAATAAAAAAAAAATACGGCTATTCCATGTTTTAATAGAACCATGGCCTATAAAATTCTCTGTGGAAATTAATACAAACTAAAGCAAAAAAAAAACATCTGCGTCTCGGAGTGCAGGGACAAAGTGAAACTTAAAAACATTTTAAGTAAATTCGATATAGAGTTTTTTTTAAATTTTGCGCGTGTGTATATTATAAAAACACACACACATATATATAAGAATAAGCCTACCCAAATGTGTATAGTTGAGAAAAGATATTGATGCTTGTTAAGGCGTCTGGTGCAAGAAGATGAGGCGGAATGTCTTGAACTGATAGCTCGCAGAATCAATTTGATAAGATAGCAACTGCCGTAACTAATAGCTCAGAATCGGAATATACGAGAGCATTCGCAGGCCGTTGACCGAATACAAAACAGACAGATGTATCACCACCCTAATTAGGGATTTTTGAAAAAAAAAAAACAAAGTTGTATAATATTATCGAATAGCTGTATAATAATAACGTAATCGCGATTATTAAAATAAAGCGATATTATTCGAAGAGGATTTTTATTTTAAATACGGATTTGTCAATGATTTACAACGATGAATTAGTAGATGCGAACTTTAAAAAAATCGAACAACCGGTCGATTTCTCAAAAGTCGAATCGCGATAGTCGGTCGTTAATGAATTATTGCATAACCTGCGGAAAACTTTAATGATATTTCCAGTTGTTAATTTGTTAAGTCAAAACTTGTCTATAACGATTTAACTAACGACGCCGTTACGATCTGGTCTATTTCCGTATTTAAAAACATCTAAACCGAATAACTAATTCGCAACTTCGTATTATTCATATCACCGACATTATTATCGTTAAAAAAAAATCCTTATAATTTTATTATTATTATTATTATACGGGTTGCGCAGATTAATATATATATATATATGTCTATATGTGAGCGTAAAGGTTAATAAAGGACAAGTTTTCATTCTTCGTATAAATCTATAACTTTCTCGATATGAGTATGTAAATGCATATTTAAATATATATATAACGCTTTGACCGTGTTAAAAATTATGACATAAGGGAGCGTACGGGCGTTGCAACTATACAGTCGGAATCCGATGGTATGGTCATATCATGAGGAAAGCTGTAACAGAAGCCCGGTAAAGACGTTTAGTGGAGTACGACCGCGGAGGAAAGCGGCCACGAGGTCGACCAAGAAGACGATGGATAGACTCCGTCAACAACGACATGGTGGAAGTTGATGCCGATATAGAGGACGTCTAGGATCGCGAGAAATGGGGACTAGATAATTTTTAATGTGTTGTTATTATATAAACATGTTTAGAATTGAAACATGCTATGTCAAGCAAATTACTCTTATTAAAAAAGCGTAATTGTTTAGCATTCAACAACAAAAATATATTTTTGCATAAGTTATAAACATAGAAGAAAATATAACACACGGGGTTACAAACATTTGAAACAAAACGTTGAATAAAAGCAAATAAAAATCTCTGCGGCGACAAAATAAACGAGTTTCAATAAATATAAATAATAATACATGATAATATAGAAACTTAAATCTAAACTATAAAAATATATCGCTTAGGTGGTGAGCTCTTAAATAAATACTATGTTAAAACAAAAAAAAAAGTTAAAATCATTAAATTTTTTCTCGACGAAAAAACAGCAATTCATAAATAAAAATTTGAGTGATTTTAACTTCTGTTTTGTTGTGTATTATAGTAATTATATTTCTAAAAATGCGACATTGTTACACGTATTTCCATGATTTCTTTTATTATTACTTTTTTTAGCACGATACCCAATCATCGTAGCGCAAAAAGTTTTACTAACTAAACTATATAGAAATAAATCGCACGAATGATAATGTTATATATATATATATATGTATGTATATATATATATAGGAAAGGAAATCAATCTGGAAAATTCGTTCGAAAAATAAACCTAGTAAACGGAATTGCGAAATTGATATTGGAAGGGGGGAAAAATGAACTAGCTGAGAGAAAAGCGATCGTGGCGAAAAGATTCTAGTAGAAGAGATAGTAGAGAGAATTAATGAATATGGCGCCGATATGGTAGATTAAATAAGACTTAGAAATTAAACTAAATGAAGTAGCGAAGGTAATCAAACGGCAATTACGTACGACTGGAATAAATTATTAAACGTTATTAAATGTCGGTAGGCGAAAAGCAAATGATGCTCTTACGAACGAACAGTCTGTAAACGTGGACGGTTAAAGGTAAATAACACTTTCTCGTGGTAAATGAGAGTAAAAATAATATAACAATAATAAAGATAATTGATGATGATAATGATGAATAAAACTCCAGATTTTTGAAGCAAAAAAAAATATCCCAAATATTTAAACTAAAACAGTTGCGCGTGCTGGTTAAGACGAATCGTTTAATAGACCGAGCCGTAATGTTTTTTCTCATTTATTTAATACTTTCACGGTTAAACGGCTGTTTGACTAATGATGAAGCAGGTACTAAGTAAATAGAGAAAGACCGTGTAATTCCGATATGAATAACGACGAGGATGATGAACATAATAATAATAATAATAATTATTATTATTATTATATAATCGAAATAATGAAATAATGATGGAAGAGTAGTAGTAATCATTCAAATTCAAATTTATTTAAGTTTCTGTTTGATTCGAAATAATTCAGATACACAAAATAAAACATCTATAAAATATACAAACTTTCCTACACTGACGTCACAAATACGTCACACACATTCGTATATACACACACACACTTACAAACCGCTTCTTCTATGTATAACAAAATATTTCTATACGACGAACATATAAATACACGATGAAGCTTCTGTATTATCGAACATAAAAAAAAAAAAAAAAAACTACAGAAAATAATTATAATGATAATTAAATATTAATAAAAATGAATAATAAAATAATGACGAATTAAGGGCAAAATAATAGCGATAAAATAATATTTAAAAAATTAATAATAATATTAAATCGATAATAATTATAGAATCATTCTTTTGGATTCCCAGCCACGTCGGTATTCCTGGAAATGAGGCTATTGACCGAGCTGCCAGAGAGGCGTCTTTGCTTCCACACATATCCGCTCGTCTCTCTCTCTCTCTATAATGACGTTAAAGAAGTCTAATGAACAAAACCACCTCCTTTTAATCAAACCTAATCCACTATCCCAACTGCCATTTCCTTTCCAAACAAGAAAGAAAAATGTTATCCTTACAAGACTCCGTATATCCCACTCAAACCTTACCCGTTCCTATCTTCTTCATGGCACAGACCCGCCACTCTGTCCCTTTTGCCAAATGTCTCAACTGCTCATACCCCACATACTAACATCCTGTCATGCTCTCGCAACATTAAGAATCCAGCACAGCCTTCCTCCTTCTTTACCTCAACTTTTATCTGAATCTACTGACCATATTCAAAATGTGTTCCTGGATTCACCGAGCCTCTTAAATCAGATCTAGGACCACAGTAAGCCTGTGGGCGCATATGGCCGGTTAGTGCAGCCGGCGCCCGTATAATAATAATAATAAAATACGTAGAACTGAACTAAAATCGAATGAAAACCAGAAATAATAATGGGAAACCGATCTCAGCGGTGCAGATACTGGTATCTGGTACAGCTACATCGACGCTATCTATCGGCAATGCCATTAAACGATGAAATTACAATTATACGTTACGCTTTACACATAATTGCCCGCCGATTTCCGAAACAATTAATTAATTCTTCATTCAAACATTTCCAACGCAAAATGCGCAAATTTTTACTTATCATTCTTAACGCGTAGAATCAAAAATACACGTGTATCCATCATTTGTGCTCCGTCTGTCGTTCGAGTATTAATCAGTGCGTCCTTAAGTTACCGATTCTCGCGATATAGTCTTCGCTTCATAGACCGCGTTTAAAAACGCCGGCGGATTACTAAACTTTCGTCCTATCCTGAGTAGGCATCTTATATATATATATATATATATATATATATATATATATATATATATATATACATGTATACATACTAATTAGCGAGAAAAGAACCAATAATAAGAATAACGGGGGGGATTTATTGAAAATTTAAAAAATTATATGAATTCTAATAACATAGAAGGAATAAGATGTACGAGATTATTATAATATGTTGGCTAAAAGTATTCAGAAATCAAAAGAACAGAAAAAATAAAACGAGCTTTCCGTAGGATCTAAAGTTGGATATTGAAAAGCGCGAACGGCTCGGACAAATAAAAAATAAAACATCAAAGGAAAAACTAAAATTTAATGTCATGTATAAAGCAGTGAGATACAAAATCAGAAATTTTATAGATAAACGAAATAAAGATATAATAATCAATATCCTAGAAATAACTAAGAAAACTGATGTCACAGGAAAAGCTGATTATAGAATCGATGGACAAGAAGATACAACATGAAAGGAAGAAAATTGTTACGGTAGCTACGGAATATTACACAAATCTATAGGCAGAATCGATGAATTTAAGTGTTCGTAGAGTTTGCGAAAATTATAACGGTAGCGGAGACGAAATAAAGTCTCGCAACATTTTTAAATATTGAAATAGAAAACGCCAGGGAGTGATGGGATTACAAATGAAATTAATTAATAAAATTACAAGTTTATTCGATAGGATATTGTTTACGGAAAAATTACCTTAACAATGGAATGAGACAACAATAATATTATTATATATAAAAAAAAAAAAGTAAGTAAAAAGTATATGAATAGATCAATAAGTCTACAAACTTTTTACAAAATATTCGCTAAAGTATTGTACACACGTTTAGTAAACGAAATTAGATGATCAACAGCCTCCAGAATAAACAGGTTTCCGCGCAAACTACTCCGCTTGAGATAATTTAAAAAATATATATAATCGAAAAAGTGGTGAATACGAAATAGAAATATTTTTTGCATTCGTTGACTTCAAGAAAGCCTTCGATTCAGTAGATCGCGATTTCCTCTATGCTTCTTTGCAGAATCAAGGGATACATAAGAAATATGTAAAGATTTATAAAGAATACTCGGGGAAAGATAATATTCGATCAGGAAGGAGAAAGCTTTCATTGAAAAAAGGAGTTATGTCACCGGGCTTATTTAACGCGGTTTTGGAACAACTATTTAGGAATCTATTATGGAAACAATATGGAATAAACACCAATGGTAGACATTTAACAAATGTACGTTTCGCAGATGATGACTTATAGCTTCCACGGCTGAAAAATTGCAAACGATGCTTAACGAACTAGAAGAAATTACAAAAAAAAAAATAGGACCGAGTATAAATAACAAAAAAAAAAACGAATTATTAACTAACAGCACGTGGCAAAATGTGACCGTTAACTCAAACAAATTAAAATGGGTTGAAGAAGTTTATATGTTCGACAACTAATTTCATTTAAAGACAAAACACACGCGGAATTAAATAGAAGAATAGCGATCGGATGGAAAAAGTATTGGGCTTTGAAGGAAATTTTTAATAAGAAAATGAGTCCATCATTAAAAGCGCAAGTATTTAATACAGATATCATACCGGCGATTACTTCACAAACATGGTCGTATAATAAAATAAAAAAGTTACAAATTGCGCAAAATGTTAGGGGTTACAAAATTTGATAGAATAAATAAGAAGGCATTAAGAGCACAGTCAAGGACAGTTGACGTAATGGATATGAAAAGAAAACTCAACCGGACACGGTGTATGTCATGCGGAAACAAGCGGATAAGCAGATAGCGGGCCAGGAAATGTATAGAATGTATTCTGCTGGATAGGAAAAGGAAAATTCGAGGACCAAAAAAAGACGATAGAAAGACGACATTGTTAAATATGTTGGGATCAATGCGGAAAGCAACAGATAGAACGATTTGGAAGAAAATGGGTGTTGGATATGTTTTTTCAAAGTAAAAAAAATTAAAAAAAAAAGATGCCTTTGCTTAATTTGGACTTTCATTATTATCATTAATTTTAATTATTTTATGCGTGTATTTTTTAGTGTATTTAAATGAAATAAAGGTTTTATTATTAATATATTAAACATAAAAAGTAGCTAAAATCACTAAACTTGTATATAAAAATATCGCAACACTTTTTGGTTGTTAAGTCATCATTAAGTGAAAAAAAAAGTATAAAGTATATTCAAATTATAAAATTGAAAAAAGGAAACAAACAAAAAATAAAATATATCGTAACGACACAATTTACAAAAAACAGCAAAATTGAAAAACACAATCTAAAAGTGAATATGGTGAACAAGTTTAGATTACGATGTTTACCACATTCACTATCGGATTATTTTATACTAACTTTTTTTTTCGCTTTTTTCTTTTTTTTTTCTTTTGCAAATTGTATATCTAAATTTATTTATTTATTTATTTATTTATTACACGACCGCGATGCCAATTTGGCTTAGTCATTCGTGGAGTACAATTTTAAATTTAGATTATATTATTTCCAATAGGCTTTCTCATAGCACAATTCACATAATTAATGAGCGCCCTACAATTAGACGAGTTTAAACCGTTTTCATCATTAATAATTAATTCATCATTAATAATTAATTCATCATTAATAATTAATTCATCATTAATAATTAATTCATCATCAGTAATAACCGTTTAACTTATTTTAATCGCGCATCAACAGTATAAGGGCATTCGAACGAGGAATGACAAACTGTATCGGGAAAATGCGCACAAGTTACAAATACTCGAGGACGTAATTTTAAAACGCTCCACATATGTCCCGAAGCACCGTGACCATTTAAGACTTGACTAATATAAAAATTTAACTTTAATAATTTAACTCATTCCTTAATATCTTTTAATAATTTATACGTTAATCTATCACGACTGTTCCATCTGACTTGCCATATATTTAAATTTATGGTCGCAATGAGACTTTTAAAATTCGTAATATTAACAGTATTATCGTATTTTAAATTTACATTAAATTTTTCGTTAAATTGATTACTCGAGAGGGGAGACCTTCGGGGTCTGTCTTGGTGAAAGGTTTCTTGTGAACTGTCAGTCGATCCTAAGCCCGAGGTGAAATCCTCTTTTTAAATACGAGTAAAACGGCGGCACCTCCTTTAATTATATAAAGGTTTTTTAAAAAATATATATATATATTTTTTATTACCCCAACGATATATTATCATTAACGATAAACAACTTTCGATGAATTAAACCGCGAAATAGAAAATATTTATAAGTGATGCTTCTGCATATCTAAATTATTAATTTTTTTTTACATTTTATTTTATTTACTATTAAATTTTTATGAATTGTTTATCTTTCTATATTTTATGTTTTTTATGTTCACTCGATAATGGGGCTTAACGACCGGAAAGCTTTGTGATCTTTCTATATAAAATTTTAAATGATCTTGACTATTTTTTTTTCGTCGATTACTTTTTGAAAATTAACAACATTCCACACTTTTTAAAATGTATATATATATATATATATATGTATTCAACCGTACATTATGTGTAAATCCTCAATACATATCTTATTAATTACTTCGTTGAATTAGTTGCGTTAGTTATTTTTGGATACAATCGGTTACAAAATCGCGTTAAATTTTGTTTAACATTTCATCGATAAAATCATACTATTTCTTTTAATAAATGTACGTATATAATACGCGTATATCTACGCGAAAGTAAATGTGTACATTTCTTGATGCGTGTGTGTGTGTGTGTCAGCGATAAGCGAAATTTCAAGTGTTGAAATTTTCCAAAGTGCCTAACATTTTCTTATTTTAGGCGTTTAGTAAACTTCGATCTAACCGGAATGTAATATCATCTTCAGAGATTGTTTCATCTTGTTTTTCTACCATTTTCATTTTGTACTCGTTAAGATGATTTCATTATAGATAATTATAGATATATTTCGTATATGTTACATGTATCGATGTGGATTTCATAAAATTATCTTTACGTTTATTCAATCTAGAATTTCTTTTACATATTCTATCTACGTATTCCGATTGCATGTTTTTACTATTATTTCACGCGCAACAACTTCATCTATAAATATCGTTGCTTTCTTCATTTCAAATACAACGAATCAGCATTGAGCGTTTTACATAAATAACATTTCCTGGTTGCGAGAGTTAGATTTTTCCTCTAACGGTCGTTAAGAACGAATCTAATTAATGCGTAGATTATTGATATTATTTATAAAAATCGTAAAAATTAACTCCCACAATATACTAACCGGTGTTTACCTATCTATTTTTATTGGACGACGTCGAAGTAAATTTATGACTTATTTCTAGTTTGCTCGTCTTTGAAAACAGGTTGTTAATTCTTTTGCGTAATGATGAGTGTCACCGGTTTCAGTAGTCCCGAGAACGAGTATTTTAATTAATCTCCACTACTATCCGAGCGAAAATTACCTCTCGTGTAAAATTTCCGGCGAGTTAGTTCTTAAAATTATTTTATAACGACGTAAACTGTAATAAAAAATTCAACACTCGTACGCGTACATATATATCTATGTAAAACACAATTGATCGATATATAAATGTTTTCGAAAGTGTACGGCTCATCAAAATCCGGGAGTTTGCGACACATAATTTTAATCGTAATAAACATACCGGCATAGTTGGTGCTGCTTAAGTATTTAAGAACAAGAAGAAGCTTTATTTCGTAATGTTACATAACGAGGTTCATAAAGTTAAGTACCCCTTATGTATATATCGTAACGGTTAACTTATATAGTACTATTACTAAATCTAAAATATTAATGAAACAAATGCTAGGCTGCGAGAAAAAACAAACAAAAAAATGAATAAATAAAATATGATAAAATGAAAAATAAAAATAAACCAGATACATACGCGCATATCATAAACATGTACATACATAAGCGCAATATTAACTGCACAAAATAAATGACGCGAAATTAAATCAGTAACCTATGATTAATCCTAGGATGTTTATACCTGTTCAATTAAAACGTGTTTGGATAGGGGTGGAAATATATTGACACATTTTCTTTACACGTTATATTTATATGATTTCTCGGTAGATAAACATGTGGTCCTCTACGCAGATGAAGCGGCTATAAAGCCGTGCGATAATGTACGAGTCATTAATCCGACCAATAATAATGCCTGTCATGTGGTATCTAAAGCTGCTTTTAATAAATTACAAATCATTCAAAATATGTATTTAAATTGTATTTTAAACGCACCCCCGTTACACCAAAGTCGATAAAATGCACGTTTACTTAAAATTACTAATCTATATTACGAATTTTATTTTAAAAGTATCGTTTTCCGATATAAATGCTTTTGTATCAGGCTTGTTTCCTCGATCGCTAATCACGATTCCCCGGGCAACTATAATTTACGTATACTAAGTATAAACATATTAAGCGTAATTTATTATAAGCTCGCTGAATCTTGATTATGATTTTGTAAATTTTTAACATTTTCTCTCTTTTTTTTTAAAGTTGATGCGTTTTTATATCATTTTTTTTCCTGCGATTGTATGCATACATATATATATATATATCAGCATCATTTTGTTGCGTCTCCTTTCAGGAGATTGCGCGCCAAGAACCACATTAGCCGCTTTATATTTTCCTGTTTCTAACTGCGTTTACTAATACCCACAGTGGTTGTTATATCCTCTTCCTTCCTCTTGTTCCAATTATTTTCCCTTCGTCATAAAATTGCCTTCTCGTATTTTGTGTCCGATATATTTCCCATGTTTTTTTTTCTTTAATATCTCGGACGATAGTCAGATCGACTTTGCATCGATTCATCACATTTTTATTAGAAACGAAATCGGTCCGCGGAATCTTAAGCAGCCTTTTATACGTCCGCATTTCGAAGGTGTGTAATTTTCTCTCGATCGTTCATTGTCCGAGACTCTGCCGCGTATATTTCAAAACGGACCATACGTAACAACGGGCTATTCTTTTTCTTAATTCCGAAGCCGTCTTATTGTTCTTTAATATTTCTCCCGAATTTATAAAAGCTTTGCCAAACCTATCCGTGATTTTATTATCATCCCGACCGTCATTTGCGAATATTGCGGCCAAATAAACTCGGTTACCTGTTTTATTATTTTGTTGTCAATTTTGACTTTCACGTCGTTACTAATAGATTTGAAGAATTTCATTATCTTCGTTTTTCCAGTGTTGATCTTCATTCCATATTTTTTTCCTTCCTTATTAATTAAATAATATCCAACGTCCTTCGCATCTGTTATTCCGTTTCTGCGATTATTACCCTATCGTCGACGTAACTAATATTGTTGATCACCTTCCCGTTTATTTTGAAACCGAATATAATTATATATATATATCATAATTAACTTTCGGTTATAATAAGATAATTTTGTTTATTACGGTAATGTATTCGGTACACAATTCACTACTTGTTAGCAAAACATAAGAGTTGTGTATAACTTTTTCAGAATAAAATGTTTATTTGTTCGTTTGTAGAGCGTTCAGACGAAACACTATCTACAAAGAACAGACTTCAAATACGCGTATCGCGTGGATATTATAATAAGTGGAAATTTAGTATCGAAAACCGAAGCCATTTTCTTTACAAGTAGACGACCGAAATTAATCTGACGTCGAGAAACAGACTAGGATCGGGTTCAGTATTTAGGCGTTGTTAAAGCGAAATCTTGACTTCATTAAACCTATCAACTATCTAAGATACGAAGACACTGTGATAAATGAATTTTATTCTAGGTATCCGGTGTTTAATAGGAAATCGGTCCTTAATACAGGCGACAAAATTTTTTATTTATAAAACACTAAATACCTCCCATATTTTCGTCCGGTTTGATGTTTATCGCGTACATTTTTCGACTAATTGTATACATGATAACGAGTTTATCTATCTCGCTTACAGGTAATTACGATTCCAGGTGACTAATGTTTACACGCGCAAAAAATATTAGACGTATTAATTCCAATGAGTCATCCGCTCGTTAATACTGTACCACCATCGTATTGCAATCGTTAGTTTCAGCATTGCATGGTATTCCCCCTTTTCACCGCCCTTACAATACTTGTACATTTTTTGTTTGTTACTCGCGTTGTTTAACTTTTCACGCGAGCTATCGTGTAAATTGCGATTATTGCGACTATATTTTAATTATTTAATAAGAGATTTATTCTTCTTTTGCGGATATATTATTATATTCGCACCGGTATATATATATATATATATATATATATATATATATATATATATATATATATATATATATATATGTTGAGGCTCGGTAGTATAATGGAAAGCATGCTGCAGGAATATAATATGAAAATAAACAAAATAAAAACCAAAATATTAGTACGCGATAAATATAATAATATAAGGAATCAATTTAATATCGATATTAAGGGAGAAAAAGTAAACGAATTTTGTTACTTGGGAAGCGTAATAACCAAACATGGTAGAAGTAAAGGGATATAACAAAAACAGAATTGCCCAAGATAAAGCGGCGTTTTATAATAAGAAAAGCTTATTGACATCGAAAAACATAAATCTAGCCGTTAGGAAAAGTCAGCTGCAAGTATATGTATTCATGTATTCAGCATTGCCCTATATTGGCGCGAAACTTGGATAATGACGAAAGACGAGAAGCGAAGACTCATTTTAGAGCTCTGGTGTTACAGAAGATTGTTGAAAATAAAATGGACAGATAAGGTAACTAACGAGGAAGTATTGAGAAGAATTCATGAAAAACCGACTTAAAAATAATAGTAAAAAGAAGAACCCAAATGATGGCCACTGCGACAATTCGTCCGATAGAAGGGTTGCATCCGGCAAAGAATGTGATTGGAACGCCCCGCGAATAGATTACATTTCACAGATACCCGAACATGTGACGGCGTCATCGTATGAAGAACTGAAACGGATGGCACAGAATCGACAGAGGCGGAAATCAATGGCAAACCAATGTTAGGATTGAGCGCAATATGACGAAAATTATAGAAAAAATTATTTTCATCAATTTCTACGATGTTCTCAATTTCACAATATTTCGCTATGTCCACGTACTCATACTAACACACACGCGCAAATGAAGAGGGAAAACTGTAAAAGCTATTAATATATATGATAAAGGATCGTGCCTGCCGATGGGTGAATAAATCCATAATTAGGGAAAGGGATTATTTTTATATTTTTTTGGGGGTTTTTTACATGACATACGACGATGAAGATATTTTAATGCTTACAATAAAAGTGCGTGTACGCCATCTGTCACGTACGCAAGTATATCGAAAATCTTCATTAGTGAAAAATCTTCGATATTAACGCGTTATTCTTTAAACCGTTACGTAACGATCAGAAATTTTACCCGCATTAAGGAACTAAACATTGACATTTACCGCGCTAATAATAGTCGAATTTCTCCGATGGTTAAGCCAACAGTTATCATCAGCATCGCATTTATTTTCGTGACTTTAAAATCAATGTGTATATACATGTATATATATATAAAATATATGTATATGTATACGTACAATGTTGCTTTTCTCTGGTTTATTTATCCGAGTTTACCCGATGACCGCGGTAATAACGTTAGTTTTGCTTTCTATCGTTATGCGGAGATTTTAAAAATCCCACAATACTTTTCGCACGTCCGCACCTCGTCCGCCGCCGGTATGCTCCGTCTGCTTCCGCGTTATCGCGTCTCGTTCGCTCATCATCGGTATACAGACCGTTTAGAATACAAAAGAAACGAACGTGTCCGTATATTTATAACGTAGTCGGTAGATCACGAATAGTTTCAATTTTTCATTTATCACCGGCTTCATTATGCTGCCATCATTATCTACAGCCTTTGTTCATTATCGCCCGTTTGGACGACGTTCTTAGGAGCTTTTTATCGGTTATAGAGTACTACGTTGTCACTACCGCTAATACAATGACGATAATCATAATTCTAATTCTGACACCTACTACCATACCTTTCTATTAACTTCTCTTTGCAGTTTACGTTATCGCGTCCGACCGGTATGACGTAATACCGTTCTCTTTTAAGATTAAGAAGATGGTAAAGATCCGACCGAGGCGTTGCCTGAGGCGTTGTTTAATAATTAACACGCGATACTCTATCGTAACAATAGCGAAAATTCAACCGTTCGCCAAGTTCTCGGTACATTGCCCTTTCTAGTATGAAGAGTCGTGTGGAACGGGCGAACTAATGAGTTAGGCAATTCGGGTAAAAGTACCGAACTAATTGATTACGTTAACTCGGTGCTATATTATACTATGTAAGCATAGCTTTCACGTTTTAGAAAAACCGATTTCACCCAATATGTATATATATATATATATATATATATTTTTTATTTTTATTTTTTTATTCGATTTTGGCCTTCTAAGGACCACGGAAAAACTATTCACATGATGTTGGTCTTAAGTCAATTCTGTTCTTTCTTCACGTTTCTTTGTCCAGTATTCTTTCATCCGTTTCGAATGAGTCTTTTTTCTTTCTTCCGTCCATATTCGTGCCGTCTTCTTTATCATCTTCTCGTGGCATTCTGTCTTTTCTTTTCGTTTTTTTGTTAGCCAATATTCTTTCATCGTTTTCGAATGTGTCTTCTTCCTTTCTTCTGTCCACGTTCGGCCTGTTTTTTTAGTTGCAGGCTCATGGAATCCTTGAAATGATTGGATCCTATGTCTAAACTTGTTTCTATCTTTGATTTCTTCATCTGATATTGCCATAAGATCCACATCCCTTTTGACTTGTATCATCCATGGCACTCTACTTTTCGGGTTGTAGTCAAAAAAGTCAAACACCTTTTTGGTAAGACGGTTGTTGTCCATTCTTTTTATGTGCCCATAAAAGGCGACTCTTCTTTTCCTTATTGTGTCGCTAACCTTTTCTATTGTTTCATATATTTCCCTGTTGCTTCTTAATTTCCAATATTCTTCACCCTCTCTAGGGCCCAATATTTTTCGTATTATTTTCCTTTCTTTGACTTCTAATTGCTGTATTTCCTTGTTTGAGGTCAAATTTAGGCATTCGGCTGCGTATAGGCACTGTGGTTTAATGACCGTGTTATAGTGTCTTATTTTGGCATTTCTGGATATGGACTTTTTATTGTATGCGTACCTTGTTAATTGGAAAGCCATTTCCAATCTATGTTTTCGTTCCAGCATCGATTTTTTATCTCCCGCTTTCACTTGAATAATTTCCCCAAGATATTTAAATTCTTCTACTCTTTTGATTAATTCATTCTTAATTTTTATAATATTGGGAGCATTTTTATTATTGGTCATAAATTTTGTTTTCTCAAAAGATATTTCCAGTCCGACCTTAGCTGCCATAATGCTTAATATTTCAACTTGGAGTCTGGCTTCTTCTATGTTTTCTGAAAACAATGCTAGGTCGTCTGCAAACGCGAGGCAGTCAATCTGTAGGTTATTTTTCTTCCTTCCAATGGCCACTTTCTTGATTCCTTTTTGTTCTAGACACTTCCTCCACTCCCGTATTACCTTTTCTAAGATGCAGTTAAATAATATTGGTGACAGTCCATCCCCTTGTCGTACTCCAGTTCCTACTTTAAACGGTTCGGAGACTTCATTTCGAAATTTAATTTTGGATCTTGTATCCGTTAATGTTTCTTTGATTAGAGAACGTAGCTTTGAGACTTACAATCTCAGTTTTAATATCGAGGTAGTGCCCATCAAGAGTGCTATCTCCACAAAATCAATTTCAAACCATAAGCATGATGGAAAAGTATAGTCATATATATATATATATATAAATAAATTATTCTTCATTATCCAGCGGGCTCCTATTTTTGGTAACAAATTTAACAACCAGTGAATGAATGGAAAAAATTTGATTAAGCTCCAAACGTAGATATGTGTAATCGCTTCACCAAAAAAAAAAATAATAATGATAATAATAAATACGTAGATGCTAGTTTTTGCTGGTATCTCAGCGATAATCTTCAAATATAGACCTGCTGGAAACGTTTCTCCTCCCCCACCCAATATCCAAAAAAAAAATTATTACATAGATAATTTTCGTTGACACTATGATACCTTCCAAGTAGCCTGCGTACATAATTAATTCACTTACTATTTACTTGTTTTACTTGATGGCTTACTGCGCCAGTAATTCACTCGAACACAGGGTCGACTCGATTAAACTAGATCGGTATTCGAAAAAAATAATTAACGTTTTCAAATGAAGTGGATAATTTTCAATTGCAAACGTGTTAATAAATCGCACGAAGTCACGAATTTAGTTTTTCATGGAAGAAAAAATAGTTGAGAGTTGAGAATAGCAGTCGGTCAATGTTGGAATTTTCGGAATCGACATATATATATACATATGTATACATAAATGTAAATAATCTTAATCCTTTGACGCGTTTACGTACATAGAATTAAGCACGACGAACCCTAGCAAATCTCTATCTACTATAATATCGATTCGGCCTACTGCGGATACAACGGATTTATGGAGCTCAACGTACATTGTCGACGTGCTCGGACTATCAGTTGAGGAGGGAGAAGCGTGTCGATAGTCAAGGTTGTCTAAATTTCAAGATTATCTCGAAGATACCAGCGAAAACTATCATCTAATGTAGATTAGCATATGAGACCCGAACAACTTGCAAACATTTTTATAAACAATTTTCACACGTCTTACGCACCAGTTCCTGTTCACCCCTGCATGCAATACTCCCCTTACCGTCGCTCACCTCCTAACTTCCTGCTCAACATATAACCTCCAGCGCCAGCTCGCTGGCCTTCCTCACAATCATCCCCAACATATTGCAACACACCTCTTCGGTCGAGATTAAGCAGAAATAAGGAGACGGCTAGCAATGGCAAACGTCGGAATTGGAAAACTCAATCGTATATGTAAAGGTCACATGAGATTACTAAAATAACAAAACTGCGACTTCTGAAAACGCTGGTTTTTTCTACAGCGACATACGGTTCTAAAACATGACTAATAAATCGATGAGGAATAAGATCGAAGCTTTTGAAATGAAATGATATCGAAAAACTCTAAGGATATCATGGACGGCTCATAGAACAAATGAGGTTAAAATTGAAGCCAGGCAGCGGTTGTTACCAACTATCAAAAGACGCATGCTAGAATTTTTCGGGCATACAATATGTACAAACCGGCCGGAAGAAATGATCCTGCAGGGAAAGATCGATGGGAAAAGAAAGAAAGGTATAACCAGTTGTATCGATCAAATCACGCAACAAATTATTAATCTAACCCGGGGTCGAAACAAGTGACGACTTTTGACAGCTTGCGTTCATAAGGTCACGGCATCCGGATATTTATAATCGAATCGGTTTTTTCACTTTGTTTTTTTTTAGTATTCTACATCTGAAGTTAGTAATTTCTTGCGTTTCTTTTGTATTCTTTCCAATTTTTATACATATTTTTGAATTTCACTTTTTAGGCCCACCCGGACGAACGATAATGGCTTAATAGCCGAAAAGTTTTGTGGTCTCTTTAAAATTTGGAGAATTTAACTATTTTTCCGTTGTTTATTTATTATAGAATTAACCATTTTTCATCGCCGTCCCGAAAAAAATAAATCAAAGTTTCTAATAGTGAACTTTTCTTAAGAGGAACCAAAAAGAAAAAAATTCGGACAAGGACAAAAAAAATTCAGTACTGAAACGATTACATCGGATATTTCTTTCTTTTTTTAATTTTCCGAACAAAACTTAAGAAAAACCTTATTTCGAAGAAAGAAAGAATAATAATTTTGTTAAATTATATATATATGTGTATATATATATATGTATATATACATGTGTGTATATAAAGATATACGAAGAAAAACGTTTCTGAGAATAGTGGAACTGGAAAAAGTGTAGGAGACATAAATAAATAACAGACCGCGGTTAACGATATTATTCTACTTCACTTAATTTCGTTGGGGGAGCCAATCGATTTTCGAGGTCGACGATAAGGTGGTCAAAAGATGATGTTATTTCAAAAATGCCAACCGGAATCGAACTTAAAAGGTCGCCCGGACACGATTGCTTTTTAACGAAATTCCATTTTTCCGTCAACACGATTCTGAGAAAAATTGTAGTAATAATAGGGGGAAAAAACATCGCTATATATACAACGTTTTACTAAAATAAAAAATTATATATCGGCGCAGACGAGATATTTTTATTTACAAACGGCAATATCTCCTATTCCCCTTTTTTCAATTTTTTTTTTTTTTTAAGACTGTCCTATTCGTTATTATATTAAGCGACGCTATCAATGAAATTAATTCTTCTTCTTACGTGCCGATGGTGGTGGTGTAGTGACGGTGATGGTTGGCGTGGTTCCGAAATTATCGTACGAAGTAATACCAAACACTATGGAAGTGCTTCAATTCAGCAGCAACAATATGCAGGTGTGGCAAGATTCTCATGTCTACCGCGGTTCACTACGGATCGGAAGAAAGCAACCTGGTCGGCACATTCCAATAGAAAATATGAAGTCGCTCTGTTCCGTATACGCTGTGGACACACACTTCTTACACACAAGCATTTCTTTCTAGGCCAAAGTGCACCACGCTTGTCATGTAACATACATTCTCCTATCGCGTCCTTTGTTGCATCCTCTCTAACCGAAATCCTACCGTATTCCGCCATCTGCTGAATCAAAACTTATAACTTTCCTTACTTTATCCAACCTTCTCCCCTTAATCTAACTATCCTTCCGTGCCTCTATCCTTAGAAACAGTATAAGGCACGTTTAAAAAAAATATGCAGGTGACTAATATTGTAACTGAGTTTCATAATAGCAGTGAATTTAACTAAACCCGGTCTGGAAATTACGACGGAACGTTGTATTAAGTTATTTCAGCAACTTGGAAAACGATTTTTAACGCGAAACATACGTACCAAGAGAAAATTTAACTCGCACAGGAAACCTGTTGATGAAGGCAATGAAAGCTACAGGCTGTATTAGTCTGTCTGGTGAAAGTTCCCCACATAATGGCCTTCTAATCCTGAGTGTATTCCCAATTTTGTTTGATTTTGATATTTGCAAAGATATCGCGTCGAATTATTTAGAAGTAATAACTCATACTGATTTATCTTCTGATCGTATTCCAACGTAAGTTAATTTAAGCGATACTGAGATTAAAAAACAACCACAAAAAAAGCTACACTAAGAAATAAGCGCACCAATTGGGATGGTAGCAATCGCGATAAAAATCTTAAATTTAAACGCATTTGAATTCTAATTCCAACAGTTCATTGAAGCTTTACGCTACTCCTGCAGCGAAAAATCGTACACTCCGAAGAATGTATTATCCGGCTGCGATTAGGCAACGAGGCGAATATAGCACAACCATGCTACGGATAAAAATGTATTTAATCGGCTTAGCAATAAGCTAAATAAAACGATGAAAAACATCGAGTACAAATCTATGAAAGATTACCCGGAAAATTTCAGCGTGGAGAAGCTAACAAAGATTATTCTTCACGGAAAGAAACGCGATGACTTCAGAGACCGGTTATATACATTCCTCCTCTTAAAGAAGAAGTCTGGAAACTGGATAAGAAAACTAAACTATCTGCTATGGAAACATTTACATATTCGGAGCAACATTGAATTTCTCTGCACGCGCCGAACAACTCCAATCCTACTGAGTAGCAAAAAGTGCTGATGTTCGCAGTGCGTGTAGTTTTGCTACCCATTTAACGTTCACGAATTTAGATGATTAATAGTCCACTCGTATTTTTGAAAATCTTCACATTTTCTAACGAGGCTTTTATTTAAATCGATTTCTTTAAAAGGACGTTTTCCGGTTTTTAATTTTTTACCAGACGAAACGAAGAAAAAATGACTTTTTGGAAAATACGCCAGGAAGGTGCTGAAATAAAACCGAGGCGGGTCCTCACATTGTAAAATAAATAATATATATATATAGTAAAATAAAAAATGAGAATATTAAAAAAAAATGAAAAAAATAAAAATATAAATTTATTCGCAGATCGGATAAAGGAATAGATATTGAAAAAATATAAAAAATTGTTAGTATATCGTCCGACTAAATTTCGTTACATTTTTCATATATATATATATATATATTTCATCGAACCGGAGATAACACTTTATCACTTCTTTAATATATTTATTACATATATATGAATGTGTGTGTTGTAGCGTATGCGTGTATAACATATATATATATATGCGACTTAGTTCACTATGTGTAGGTGCTATATCTTTTTATAGCGACATTTCATATAGTCGCTCGTTCATTTAAAGAGTCATTTATTGTCTTTCAACGGAGATTTCAATAATTTAAGTAAAATTGAAATCGCGAATAAGAAATGACATTTTATTTCTGTAGATTTTACAAATAAAATAAAAAAAAAGGAATCTTCATCAACCGAGGAAAAGACATTTTTATTTGACGCAGTTTGATAAACGCGCAAAAAAACAAGATTCTCCTTCTTGAAAGAAACAAAACGCACCCTTGCATATACGCGTTACCAGCACACGTATTCGAGACTCGATACATCCGCATATTTATTTACACGCAACTTGCGTAGTACGCGTATAAATTACGGAGCAGCGATTTTTTAAATACAAAATCGCTAATTTTAAAAATTATTTTGTTTTAGCTCCAAAAAAGGACAGCTACTTCCTTTCTGCAATCTTAAATAGCGGAAAAAATTATACTATCCCGTTTAAGACTTTTCATGCAGATAACCAAAAAATCATTCCTAATACACAGTTTGGCTTTCGTCCAGGTTATTCCACCACCCAGCAAGTAGCACGAATCACGGAGTTTATCACGCATAATTTTAATCGTAATAAACATACTGGTACGGTTCTCCTGGATGTTGCGAAGGCTTTCGATACTACTTGGCATAAAGGTATTATTTACAAAATGATAAAATATCAGTTTCCTCGTTATGTAATCAACGTTATTAGCAGCTATTTAGCAGACTATTTTACGTTACCGTCAATGATTCAAGGTCTACTATGAAAACGTGCTCAGCGGGAGTCCCCCAAGGTAGTATTCTGGGTCCCTTTCTGTTTACTTTGTTTTTATCTGATTTCCAAAAAACCTACCTGATATTTAGACTGCTCTTTATGCAGACGATACAGCTCTTTTCTGTACTTCTTATATACCTAAAGCAATTACTAATAAATTACAGTCAGGAATAAATTGTGTCTTTCGTTATTATAAAAAATGGCAAATTGATATTAATTGTGATAAAACGGAGGCGATATTTTTCACCCGCAGGCGTCCCACGTTACCTGCTGAAGTTAAAGTCAACTCTACCACTGTGAGTTGGTCAAAACATGTTCGATACCTCGGGGTAGTCTTGGATAACAGACTAAATTTTTCTGAACATGTCAGTCATACTACCTTGAAAGCTAGCAGGAGTATATCTACCATATACCCACTAATCAAAAGAAAATCATTTCTTAATGTTAATAATAAATTAATTCTGTATAAAACACTTATACGTCCCATAATGACGTACTGTTGTCCAGCTTGGAGTTTTATTTCAAATACAAGAAAAGAAAAGAAAAGAAAAATGTATTTTATCAAATTACAACGTGTACACACAAATATTTACATAGTAGAGTTCCGGCATGAGCCTCACCTCGACCGCAGTATTAAAATTAAAATAACAACACTATAGTTTAAACGTAAGTATGATAAGCGGGGGAAAATTTATAAAACCCGCAAACAAATAAAAAAAAAAAAAAAAAAAATTACATATATATATATATACATAAATATACATACAAATATATACGTACATGCATACACATATACACATATAACTTAAAACGATACAAAGGTAAAAATTGTAACAACACACATAAAAGTTAAAAAAATAAAATAAAAAAAAAAAAATTAAAAATAAATAAAAATAAATAAATAAAAATATACACATATATATATATACAGCGGAGAAAAGAAAAAATACAAAACAAAATAAACTCTTTTCGAAGCGCATGAAAGATAAAACGTACAGAGGTATAAATAAGTGTTAAAATAACTTAACTATATAATTACGAATAATAACGATTGAACATATTACAAAATATATTAATTTACAACAAATTATGTTTAATACGACGATGTTTGTACCTGGTATACATGAACATAAGCTGCCTGGAATCATAGTTGCCAATAGCCGTTATTAGTTCATTGCTATGTACACTGCAGTTTTGAAAAAATTTGTTCGCTAATTTAAATATATATTCTTTGATATATGGAATATTTAACATGTGGTGCATATCTGATATTCTCGTATAACGAGATGCATTTAAAATGCATCTTAAACATTGATTTTGTACAAGTTGCAGTTTCTTAAAATTAGAATTAGATATAGAGCACCAAACCGGACAAGAATAAGTCATTGTTGGACGGATAATAGTTTTATATAAAATTAACTTATTATCAATATTCAGGTGAGATTTATCTTTAAAAAGCGGATAAATTGAACATATAGTTTTATTCGCTTTTGTAATAGCAGCATTAATGTGTTTAGTAAATGTCAATTTTTTTATCGAAAATTACGCCTAAGTAACGAACATGATCGGGACCACTCGATAAGATCGCCATTAATATTAATTTTTTCGGGTAACAAAGGTCGTCTTCGAGTAAAAAGTATCGATTCTGTTTTTAAAGGATTGATGACAATTTTCCATTTAGTGAAATATTTCAAAACTCACAAATTTTAATAAGTTACAAGTATTTCAAAATAGGTGTCTCAGATGTGTGCTAAATGTCCCTAGATACCACAAAATCGTGTTGACACGCATGCTATCTTAAACATGCCTTATATTAAGGACCATATCTTAAATTTAACGCGTAAGTTCTGCGATGACTGCTTAGTCCACGATAATAGTTTAATGTCTACCATCGGTAATTACGATTCCAGGCAAGTCCAATTTATGTATAGTATAAACATAGGAGGCTCAAACATAACCTGTTGTAACGTTATATAGCGATTATTTTAGAAATTAATATTCCTTCTTTATTTATTTTTTAATGTCTAACGTGTTTTTTCTTTTGTTTTATTATTACTATCTTAATTTTTTGTTTTTTGCTGTACAGTTTTTTTTCAATTATTTTTTGCCGCTATTATAAGTATAAGTATAATTACTTCTTTTATTTATTACGGGTCTTTGTATTATTTCTGATATACGGCGAGCCATCCTGGGCGTTATTATTATTTAAAATTTTTGGTTTGTGTATACTCGCTGTAAATTATGCTGAAATATATGTTGTTGTTGTTGTTGTTGTTGTAAACTTTAGTCTAAATAACAAAAATTAATTACAACGCTTTTCGGCAGTTAAGCCATTTTCAAATTAGAATTAAATGAATAACAATAAATAAATGTATAGGGTGACCCAGAGAAGATGGATTTTTTTTTAATAGCGCAGTCGGTAATACTCCTACAACGCAAACCGCGTCTCCGCGTTTAGTGTATATTCAAAGTTAGGCGATTTTTTTTTTTATAAGAGTACCTTAAGAGCCGCCATAAACACGTCCGCGAGATCTAGAAGACCTGAAGACTATACATTTCAAAAACGACCTATGCTCGAAAAAGTATTTTCGAAAAATTTGTAAAGACCGAGAATGAATTCCAAATCATCTGAACGATATTGTATAAAATTACATTCCAAAATGTTGGTCGAGTAGTTTTTGAGTTATTCAAAAAATAAGAAGTCCGCCCGTCTTCACTTCATCCCATATAATAACGACAAGAAGAATAATATGCGGAAAATGTATACTTAACTTAAAAACGACTAACATCTGTCGCATCTAGTTCAAAATTATCCCTGTCAACAACAAGTACTATATACATGTATATTTTAACTTATAATTATCTACACTATAGACTAAGTAAATCCGTTACGTCATCGAAATTTGGCTCGCAGCGTCTTAGGCGGTTTTCGCATACGTTTACACGAATTTTAATTTTACTACTAGAACTATATTATTAACGCGCTTCAAATTACTTTTACCTTTATGCACGCGCGTAATATTTACAATATGATACAAGCTGAAATTAATCGAACAACCAGATAATGTGATCATAAATATTCGCTATTAAACTTGATATATGCGAATAAAATTTAATACAGTTATTTCAATAAACATATACGAGCTCGTACCGTCTAGCAGTCAATGAATGTCTAGCCTTTTTTGCTAAACAAAATTTAGCTGACTCGGCAAATTTTTATATCGTCCAACAGTCCGCCAATGACGCATTACCGCTTAGTTAAAGTTAATCTAGCTGACACGGCAAACTTCATACCGCCTAACAAGCGGCGAATGTCGTGTTAGCCTTTTAGCTAAAATTAATCTAACTGACCCGGCGATATTTGTACCGCCTAACGGTCGATGAATGTTGCGTTACCTTTTAGCTAAATTTAATTTAGAATTTAAAACGTTACTTCAAAATACGATCAATATATATGGTGGCTACGTGAAATATCGCGGAATTGTATATATCTAAAAAATTCATAACGTATTATACAAATATTTTTGTAAAACTACTTAATCGACCGAGTGCCAATTAGTCTTAAAACTAACGTACCATATAGAGGACATTGCGACACAAATTACACATATTATATATTTTTTTTAATATTTAAACATATCGGCGTATGTGTGAAATAATTGAACAAAATCAATGGAGGAAGTGTAAAAATATGATGTAATTTACAATTACTTTAGAAAATTCGTAATGTATTATAAAAATATTTTTAGAAAATTTCTATATCAATCAAACGGCACTGGACACTCAACAGTAGGTTCACAGAGTGATTAAGAAAATTGAAGAGAGCTTCGATAATAAAGAACTATGCTGTGCAGTGTATTTTTGGATATTCAGCAAGCGTTCGATCGCGTCTGGAGGGCTACTCTACAAATGTAAGAACACTTTGCCTGCTCGATATTATAACATTATCAAATCCTATTTGGATGAATCGAGTTGTGATAAATTATAATCATCTATACGCAAAATATAGGCAGGTGTGCCGCAAAAGAGCGTACTGGGACTTCTTCTGTACTCATTGTTCACTAATGATATACCCCCAAAAATGAAAACGTATTTCTAGCTACATTTGCAGATGATACGGTAGTCTCATCGATGTCCAAAAAATTGCACTGAATATGTTCAAAATGCTATTGACAACATAGAGTTGAATGGCCACATAGATGGAAAATTGTAATCAATGAGCAAAAATACAATCACATCATCTTTATCGAACGACGTATTGCGCGCGATAAATATGAAGTTACGATAAATTCTAAGTCTCTAATGCAAAGCGAGTCTAATAAATATCTCGGTGTTTATTTGGATCAAACGTTAACCTAGCTGAAACGTATAAAGGCTAAGAATATTGAGCTAGAACTGAAGATGCAACAGTTGTATTGGCTGATAGGCCCTCGCTCTCAATTGAATATCAATAATAAATTTTTTGATTAATGAATTTATTTTTCTTAAGATATTAGCGAATACAGTCTACTATATGTTATTATTGGACGACCGCATCTCCTGAACCACCGTTAGGCTTAATCAGACAGACGCGGCTCCTTACAAAAGCATTCAGATTATAAGTAGTCAAAGTCTAAAGTTATTTATATATATATATATATATATATATATATATATATATATATATATATATATTATATATACATATTCATAATTTCATTCGTGCGGACTGTGTACTTTCCGATGAACCATTTATTCACGCACTCATTCAACGAGTTTACTATACAATAATTACAATGTTTATATATCTAGAACAATATTTATAATGATATATCGTACATGATTCACAATAAAAATTTACACATATTTACACACAATTTTCCTATTTTGAATAAGTGATCTAGAATTCACATGTAGTATCATCGAAACGAAATTGAATAACGCACATATACATATAATTTTATGCCAACATTGCACCACTGCGCGATGCTATGAGTTATTTTTGAAATCTGGAATGTAATACTTGGAATGCGAAAATTTCGAAATTATTCGCTATGGACTTGTTTTTTAGATTAAAATTTGTTTCATTGAACTTCCTTTCATTGTTATACAGCGGACAGTCAAATAGTATGTGCCGCGCTGTTTCTACTTGGCCACAGGGGCATTTATCATCGTTCTCTAGACCAAATCTATGAAGGTATTCGGCGAGTTTGCCGTGTCCTGTTAATAACTGCGATGTGTAAAAATTTGGCTCGAGGATTATCTTATGTGTTTCCCTTACGTCTCTTATCAAAGCGTAAGTTTGGCGTCCCGCCAAATCTTGCTCCCATCTGTTTTGCCACGTTTCTACAATATATTTTCTTATATTATTTTTGAGTTGACGCGCACAAATTTTGGTGAAGTGGGGGTTATACGGCTTGTTGGTATTAAGAGATTAGTTTGATCAAGCAGCACTGTTTATGTACGGGGATGTGTGATGATTTTTAATGGCGAACATAATTCCTCTGCTTAAGATGATTAGGTCTAATGGAGGGACACCTGCTTTTGTAACTATAGCACTATGTGAAGCTGTTTAGGCTCTGCACGCATTAATTAGGATTTTTCTTTGAACTGAGATAATTTTTTTCCTAACACATTTAACTTTCAGCCGTTCAGCAAATACTGAGCTGCAATATGACATTGTGTTCTCAACCAATGATTTATATAAGACTATCCTACAATTGAAATCAAATCTCCATTTATTCCGACATGCTTTTAACATCTGATAATACTTAGTGTCCATTTTTGAGATGATCGAACCTATATGAAATTTAAACGATAATTTATTATCGAGTATTACTCCCAGATATTTGAAATGTTCTACAACATTTAACTGCACGCCTTTGAATTTTAGTTCCTTTTCATTTTTAACGATTTGGTGAAAAATGACACAAAGCATTTCTCTACAGAGAGTTCTAATTTGACGTCATTTAGCCAGCTTTCAAGCATACACAGTGTGTTATTGGCAGTTTGTTCTACTTCGTTTTTGGTGTTTCCCTTTATTATAATATTAAATCATCCGCGTAAGCACATAAATCGACTCGTTCATTATTATATGGTAGTTTTAGGGCGCCGTTAAATAGTATAAGCCATAATAACGGACCTAATACACTTCCTTGCGGACAGCCCATACACGTGTTTTTTTGAACTGAGATATTTCCATCACTGAGTTTTTAAATAATGGTATAGGATGTTAAGCAAGATTTCATTTTCAATAAGAAGGTCTTTCAGATTTTTGAAAAGGGCTTGGTGCCAACAGTTATCAAAAGCCCCTTTTATGTCTATACCAACGGCTAAAACACATTTATTATTATTTAATCCTTCTCTGATTTTAAAAGAGACGTAATTTACCGCGTGTTCGATAGATAAACTTTCCCCAAATCCAAACTGTCTTTGGTCAAGGAAATTTCGTTTATTTTATGTAATATAAGATCTTACATTTTATCAATTTTTTATATATTTTTCCGAATACATTTAGTAAGCAGATTGGCCTGTAGGAACTGATGTTGTTCGGGTCTTTATTTGGTTTTTGTAACAGAATTACATTCGATAGTTTCCATAAATTCGGAAAGTAAGCTAGAGTGTACATTTTCTGGTACATTGTTTAAATCGGGTAAATGCTTATGTATTAATTTTATTTGTTTGATATTTTATCGGGACCTGAAGCTTCATTATTTTTTAGACTAATTACTATTTTTTTCAACTTGGATCTATCTGATGCGATATTAATTCATTCGGTTTTGGAATATTGGGAGAGTAATTTTGAAAAAGGTTACGTGTATCTTTCTGTTCAGTGCTATCTGCGTCTGAGCAATCATTTGGGAATAGAGAGCCAGACAATAATTTAGATTTTTATATGTGTTTATTATCTGGGTTCCATCCTCTTTAGCATTGGTATGGCATTCCGTTTTTTTTAGTTTATCGAAGGTGATTTTCTAGCTAAGGCCCTACGGTTTTACATTTTCTGTGCAGAAATTTTCCCATGCGATCTTTTTGGCGTGTTTAATCTTATTTTTCAAAATACGTTTATATATTTCTTTTCGATTTTCTCTCACGACCGGGTGTTTCGTCCTTTGGTATAAACAGCGATATTTTTTAGCTGTGCGGCTAATGTGTTCAATTTCTCTCTATTCCACCAGTTATTT
Organism: Coronaproctus castanopsis; assembly: GCA_032883995.1. Lineage (NCBI taxonomy): Eukaryota > Metazoa > Arthropoda > Insecta > Hemiptera > Monophlebidae > Coronaproctus > Coronaproctus castanopsis. Next base: position 270,877,743 of record CM065052.1, read on the forward strand.
GCTTTTTTAATGATTCTCGAAGTGGTGCAAACTCAGTTATGGCCTCTATGTGTTTTGATAAATATCCCACTGAATAATTACAGAAATCGTGATCTACAATTTGATTCACGCATTCCATGGTTTTAGTAATGTTCTGGTTGAGAGAGCGCAGGACATTATTAAAGTTTGTATGTTTTACGGTTTTTTCTTCAGCTATTTGAAGGTTATATTTAAAGGTGATATATTCATGATCAGAGAAGGATTCCCCCGTATGCACATTCAAATCTTTCACACGCTGTAACGCAGCACCAGATGAAATTACTAAATCTATTGCACTATTTCCATTGGCATTTCCGAAGGTAGATTTATTTTTTTCATTTAAAACAATTAGATGATTAGATGAGAGAAATTCGGGAAATATCTTAGTCGCTGAATTTTCACATCCCACAACTTAGACCTTATGTTGAAATCACTAGTCAAATTAACTTTTTTGTATGATAATTGGGTTAGAAGTTGATCTAATATTTTTATATATGGCTCCGCTGGCTTGTGAGGAGAGAAATGTGCATTCACAATAAGTAAGTTTGCTATTTCTATGGCGATAATATTATCGTTATTGTGGACTGGAATTTTTTTATATGCTATCTGATTTGAGACGCAGATAGCGCTGAATTTATTAGAGATAATATTATATCCTGCGAAACCCGGTAACTTATTAGAGGAAAGCTATCAGTGATCAATATTATATCGATGTTGCGATTTATGGCAAAGTTATATAACATGGCTTGCGCAGCGATGCAATGGTTAGTGTTATTTAAAATGAGATTAATGCTATTCATTGTTATAATTAATAAATTTTTTGGCATTATTTTTCATTTTTTCTAAAAAGCGACATTTGTAGCTTGCCTGGTGGTGATTTACATTATTTGAATTATTAATATCATTAAAACAATTACTACTATTACTTTTTTTAACATTAATATTATTACTAACCTTATTATTAACGCAGTTTGTACACAGTCCGCCGTCTTCTCTACGATTTTTTGTCGTCCTCTTTAAGTTTACAATCCGCTGTTTTATGGCCGATTTCCCAGCAAGTGAAACACTGCAGTAGGGATACCGACTCATATATTCGACAGCGTGACCATCCAATGTTTAATTTCTTCCGTTCTATTAATTTGCCGAAAGCAGCTGATGACACCTCGTAGGTTGCTCTTCGTTGACCCCCTTTTGCTATTTTAGTGTAAAGGGACTCCTGTTTCCTGGAGAATAGCTTCTTTTATGTCTTCAATACTGGTTTCTTCAGATATACCAACGATGTTGACCTGAGGATTTCTCCGCTGTTTGTTGGTCGCTTGCAACTTTTCATGCTTCTTTATTTCATCCGCTACTTTTTCAATTTCATCTATGCTGGAGCATCCAACCATTATATCTGATTTTATTTTTTTGAAAGATTTGACATTGACCCTTAATTTGGCGGGATTGATAAGTTTTTTCAAGTTTTCTTCGACATTGCCATCTGGGTTGTCTTTATTCTTAACAATGATATAGTTTAATGGTGGTTTGTTTTTAACCAACCGTTCAATAAATTAATACTGTATAGAACAATATTGAAGTATATATGGTTATATGCAGCAGAATTGTGTGGATATGCTTCGGTAACTAACGTAGAACAAATTCAGCGCAGGCAGAATAAAATACTACGGTTGATAGTTGGTGTTCATGGTACATCTCCAACAGGACATTACATACCGACCTGAAGAGATTAAATCGGCTGTTCATAGACACTTATCAAGACTTCAACATCATCCAAATCCATTGGCAACTAACCTACTTAATGAAGAAATACCTATAAGATTAAAACGGAAAAGAATCGTAGATCCGATTTGAGTACAATCTAATATTACTCGAAGGCGGTTGGATTTGCTAATGGGCAAAACCACCATCTCCCGATGTGCACCTATATAAAATGATTGCGTTTTAATCAGTTCTGGATTAGAGAGGAGGAATCAAACGGCAATTAGCGTTTAAAGTCAACGTACCATATAGAGGACATTGCGACAGAAATCACACATTTATTCTTTTTTTTTTTAATATTTAAACATTTCGGGGTATGTGTGAAATAATTAAACAAAAATGACTGGAGGAAGTTTAAAAAATATTATATGTAATTTACTGTTACATTAGAAAATTCTTAATGTATTATACAAATATTTTTAGAAAATTACTATATCAACCAAATACAAATTACCGTTAAGTGCTAGCATACCGTATAGAGCACATCGCGACAGAAATCACACATTTATTCATTTTTTATATAGAATTAAATATTTCCGCGTGTGCGCGTGAAATAATTAAACAAAGTCACCGGAGGAAGTGTAAAAATATGATGTAATTTACTACTAGTTTAGAAAATTCTTAATGTATTATAACGGATTAAATAATAAAACTTTATTCATCGATTTGAATTAATAAAAGGAAAGAAAAATAATATTGTTATCAACGGGTATGGTATTCGGAAGTAGACGAGAAATAAACATTTCATCTCCCTCAGTGTGTCTCTCTCACTCTCTCTGAAAATGTATTACTTCCGCAGTTAATGTAAATTACGATGTCTATTTTCAACCCTTAAATTCGAATGACTTTTATCCCATTTCATCAGAGTAATCGACACACTTACACGGATTACCTCTTACTCTATATAGCTACTTTTGTAAGTGTGAATACTCGTACATACTTACAGCCCGCGTTAGTTACAAATAATAATAATAATAATGAATCCGGTGATAGTAACCATGATGATGACAATAATGATAATAGCCTGACAGGAAAAAAATTAAACGACGTTTATAGCGGAAGGATAAATAAAAGGAAAAAAAAGGGCACACCTTTCTTAAAGTAAATGTCTGCGTAATTCGAAATTCTGGGCTACGGCAACTTATTGCGCGTGCCCATTCAAAATCGACAATCTCGATGAATCGATCAATCCGTTTCGATTCGACTTCTCGAAGAAATATATTTTTTTTTCGATTCAATTTAAAAATTCAATTAAACCCGCCCGCCTTCCCAACATCTTGCATCTTGAATATATTTACCTATTTCTACCGCAGCGTGCTTAATATATTCTCCTTATTTCCAGTATATATTCAATGCACGTAACTTTATACACGTGTATGTTTGTATGCATATATATATATGTATATATATATATTATATATAATATTTTTTAACCTATATTAGTTCATTTCTAGATTGCTCCTAATTATTTCGATCTTGGGCTACCAGTATACAATTTCTTCATATGAGGGATGTGTATATGTGTAAGTGTATATGTCTTCTTCTTCTTCTTCCTTTGGACCCTCGGAAGGGTGTCCCCCGACCACGTGTGTGTGCAAGTAATTAATTAATTGTTCCTTAAATTTATATATATACAAACTTAGAGAAAAATAATATACAAGTTTGTTACAAATGCACGCTTATAATAATTTATGGTACTAACGATTATTGCATAATTTATTTTTTTTTTTAAGTATATTAGGCAGAGATAAACTATGCAAGACACAGTTTTATGACAATTCAGAATTATCGGTATGACGTTTGAATTTGTTTTTATTCTTAAACATCTAGTGCGAATTTTCTTTGCATTGCCTTTTCTACAAATGTTAAAAGGATTTCCATATTATTTTTGTTTAAAGGGTGTACTGATATTATGAGACCGCCGCATATGCTATTCTTCTCCAATCCGATCTGTCTCGAGCAGCCAACAATGCTTCGTGTGGATTTAATCCAGTTAGTGATTTTATCTGGCCAACCCAGCGCATCCGCGGTCTTCCACTTTTCCTCTTCCCGCATACTTTCCCGGTAATTATCAGATTTTACAGAGAGTCTGTATCTCCTCCCTATGTGTCCGAAAAACTTCAAGAATATCTTCCTTATTCTACATGGCAGTGTTTAGTTTTTGGAATACATATTCGTTAGTTTTCCGGTCCATTCACGATATTATTAGTAACCTCCTGTAGGCCCAACTTTCGAAACCGTCTATTCTATTAGCGCACTCTACAGTGAGGGATCAAGTCTCGCACGCATAGCAATTGAAAACATCAGACAGTCCAACAATTTAAGCTTTGTGTTTATAGACAATGCCGTATCTTTCCAAATTGGAGATAATCTTTTTGTCGCACTACGTCCTAATATTGATATCATCTTTATATCCGTTAAGCAGTTACCGTTATTTGTCAGTATTGAGCCAAGACCTCCAATCCGCATACTTTCTCTCGTTTGTCATTATCATTTTTATCTGCTATCATGACTTTAGTTTTGTTCCTGTTTATTAGTAATCCATATTCTCCGCATCGATCTTCAAGATTCAGTATAAACTTTTACATATTATTTTCCAAGCTACTTACAATGACAATATCGTCAGCGTAGCGCAAATTATTAATTTTTTTGTCGCCCACTGAAATACCATCATCCCAATTGTATGGCTTTTATTGTTTCGATCGTGATGTTATCTAGTCCTGCAGCTTTATTATTTTTTCGACTGCTCTGCGTACTTCTGTTTTTAATATTGATTGTTCTACATTTATATTATCGCTGGTATCATTTGTTCTAACACTGACCATGTCTTTATCTGTAAATAGCGCTTTACAGTATTCTTTTCACACTTCAGCAATCAAAATAGGGACGTTTACTGTCTCCCCCTGTATCATTCTGCATTGTTTGCTTTCTTAGTTTAAAGTCCCTTGAAGTGATTTTAATTTTTTATATAGATCATTGGCTTCATTATGTTCTGCATGTTTTTGCATTTCTGTACATAACTTAATGATTCGGCTAGTCTCTCCTGCACGATGCTTTAATTGTCTTATTAATTTCCTTCATTCTTTGTTCTCGTAGTTCCGGTTTAATTCTTTTAATTTCTCTTCTTTCTTCTAACAGTTTTGTACTTTCTTCTAGTTGGTTCTTCTTTCGTACTGTTTCTTGTAGCTGCCTGTATCAAATTCTTTGTTACTTGCCAGATTTGGTCAGCGCATATTTTCAGTATCTGGTAATTTCGTTGTTTTTATGATTTCCTGTAATTCTTTAACATTGCTAGTTAATAATCTGTCAGGTATCTTTCCCGTTTTCGTAACATGTAATTTTAATTTAACAAATGCTTTGACAAGTTTGTAGTCTGATCCGCATTCTGCTCCAGGTCTTGCTACCACATTGCTTATAGAAGTTCTCCACCTGGCTCGGATTAACACATAATCTGTTTGATTTTTATGAGCTTCTCCTGACATTGATAGCCGCCTTTTGGAATGTTTGAACATGGTGTTGCTTATCGTCAAATCATTCTCAATAGCAAACTGCAGAAGCATTTCTCCTCCCCCCCCGGGGGTACTTTGTACCTTCAGGGACCGGAACTCTAACCGGTATGGGGCGCGTCCACAGGTGGCGGATAGTGAAACGGCCTACAGATATGTAGGTTAGCTGCGAATAAGACATTAGTTGAATAAGCAGTCGCGGACCAAGAGCGGCTACTAGTGAAAAGCCTCAAGCAGGTGATTCCAGTAGTGACAGGGTAAGAGACACGAGGATGCAGATCGTCAGCTTGAGGAACTGACCATAAAAGTCTACATAAATCTTATGACTGTCTCTCCCCCGGCGGGTTAAGGTCGCCGTAAAAACCTTACAACACTGTTACCTCCTCAGTAACAAACTGCTGACTTGCGGTTCGAGTCTTTTTACCCAAAAGCTAAAGGAGTAAACCCTAACAGAAAATCATGTGGAAAGCAAAGGGAAATCACCAAATTATTATTTTCCCTAGTAACCATGGTGCGCTGCCCAGCAGCTGCATCATTACTCTTTCAAGGCTGATGAAGAATGACTTAATCTAAGGCTTGAATGAGATATTCACAGGCGAAATTACTTATTAATTCCCCCGCCTGTGGAACTGCGATCAGGCGGGCAATGGGGCACCACCTGATTATTTTCCCGTGAGAATATTATGATCAATTATGCGAATGTTATACCATGCGATCCGACTGGAAATCGGCGCTGTGTTGTGTCCAGGTCAATTAGTGTAAAATGGGTCATGGTGATGTCGACAACCAGGCATCTCTTGCGAAATGGGGTACTGGTAAAAATAACCATTACAAATTGAACATAAGACGGCAGATAACGATGGTTACATGGAATGGTAGAGGACTTAATCAGCATAGAAAACTGCGCATCGTGGAGAATGAACTGGCTAGAGAAGGTATCCGGATTTGTGGCTTGGCTGAAACACTCTGGAAGCATGCAAGGCATTTCAATATTGAAATGAATATGATTTGCGGTTCTGGCTAATTCTTCATCGCTTTTGTCATCAGCAAGGACATGACAAAATATGTTAAGGAATATGAAACCATAAGCGATCGAATAATTAAAATGACACTTAACTGCAAGCCAACGAATTGCCATATTATACAGGTGTATACATGCCAACTTGTGACTCGGAAGATTTATCGATAGCTTGGATCAATACTGAAGAAAATACCAAATAAGGAAATAATGGTCATAATGGGAGATTTCAACGCGAAGATAGGTTACACTGAAAACGACGTTAATATCAGAAGGAATGTCGGTAAATTTGGATTGGGTGACAGAAACGAAAGTGTATATACATATATATAAAATATATTTTTTTAACCTATATTGGTTCACTACTAAACTTGTGCATTCCTCAATTGCTTTCAATTATTTCGATCCTGTACTATCTGTATCCAGTTTCTTCCCGTACACTGCTCTCATTATTATATCATCCTGTCAACGGGTCATTGTTCTACCGACGTTCCCATATTTGTTAACTGGTCACCATTCCAACACACGCTTCATTCGCCTATTATCTCTTATTCTAGCTACGGAGGACAGTCCATTTTCATTTTAATTATCGGTTTTTGTCTATGTATTTCACTTTCGATCTTACGTCTTTTTTCGTGGACCAACATTAGTGTACTATTAAAAAATTTTCTCAACAAATACATATGTCAAACTTTTAGTAGTAGTAACGCGGAATGGCACTGAAATCGGGTGAGGAGCTGTTTTTCGTGACGTTCAGAGATTCTGAGCGAGACTAGTAACATAGTTGAAGATTTCTTTACTTATAATACGTGAAAGGAATTTTGATTGGTACATTCTATAATAACCGCAACTGAAAAGTAGGTGGTTTCCATCGGCGATCTGGTCTACGTCGCAAGAATGGATACAGAATAACGACGAGGCTAATTTGTGTGTGAATATAACGTATGGAATGTATGGTGAACCTTAGGCTACATATAAAAGGAATAAACGAAATAATATTTTCTATATTGTTAGGAAGATTGACGAACCAAGGAATTACTGGAATCGAACTTTGAATATTCCTAAATTGTTTGGCTGAATAGCAATTAAGCGCGGTTTTAAAATTCCTTGTGCGAAAACGATAAAATATCCCTTATAGGTGTATTGAAGTAGAATGAGCCATTCTCAAAGACGGTTATAGCAAGATTGTCTACGGTATCATTCCAGTGGATACCTGAGTAGCTGGGAATCCGGACAAATTTGACTTGAACGCGTTTCAGAGAAACATCATAAATATTTTTTATAATATCGTAGATTGATGGCATACAGCGGTTACTAAATTAGGAATTTAAAATAGCTTTGAGCGCGTTATGTAAATCCGTGAAAATTACTACATTTCGACTGATATTTTCTGAAGCGTAAAGCGAAAAAGCGAAGCTGTGAATATTTTAGAAAATTTAGACGGTTTAAAGGTTTTTTTATAACGTTCGAGGAAGGAATAATAAATGCGGAACGAACTGCATCAGGAGATTTAGAGCCATCAGTATAAATATGTACATAATCTTGCCGATGGAATTGAAGAAACGTATCGACTGATTTATGTCCAGTCATTAAAGGAATCGAAGGTCATATGTGTAAATAGTTTCAAATGATAACTGAAAATAAATCGATGGAAAATGGGGAATTGTACTATCTTTATCCCTCAACTAATTTCGGATGCTTGCTTAACTCGTAGAACAATTGCGTATAAGCGATCATACTCAATTAGGAATCGCTAATGCCATAAAGAAAAAAAACACACATATTTAAAGAATTATCTGGATCGACTACAAACGAAGCTAAGAAGTCAATGTGTGAGTGTTTGGGAGATAAGAGCGGATTTCTTCCTTTTCATTTTTGCGAGAAGAAACGACCCATTTATAACGCGCCAATAGAAGTTTCGGTTCAAAATAAAAAAAAATGTAATATACGATTAACGGAAACATTAAGAGAAAAACTGTAAAAAAGAATACTGAATTTAGATGTACAATATTGAAAAAACATAGCAAAATGAAAAAATAAGAAATACTGTAATAGTGAAAAAAAACACATTCGCTGTCAGATTATTTTATAAATAATTGTTTTTTTTTTTTATTTCACTATTGTTATATTGTACATGTAATTTAAGTAATCATTAATTTTTTTTCTTTTATTCTTTCAGATTTCTTATATATAAATTTTTATTTTAATTTTTTATAATGTGGAATGTAGTGATTTTTTTTATAAAAAATCAATTGAAAATTAGTTAAATCACTAATATTTATTTTCTTAAAGAAAACACAAAGCTTTTCGGCATTTACGCCATTATCAAGTGAAACATTTTAAAACATCATAATTTTAAAAATATAAATTAAATATAATTACTTAAAAATATGTGATGGTGATTGTGAAAATATGCTCCAAAAATGCTGTCTGCTTCTGTTCTGTCTATTTTTTGATTTGTTGAAATTTAATATCAATATATTTGTTTATTAATTTTGTTTTTTTATATTAATTTTTTCTTCAATACTATTTTCCGGATTCTGTAAAAGTTGTATACCGGTGGAATTTTAAATTTTTCATTAACTGTTGCGATGTACGATGTCCAAAAGTAAAATATTTTTAATATTTATTTTCATTTTACTTATAAAATTGTGTTTTTTTAAAAAAATTTTTGCGTTCGTATATTTTTATCGGGCATCATACATCGCAAGAGTTAATGAAAAATTTAAAATTCCACCGGTATACAACTTTTACAGAATCCGGAAAATAGTATTGAAGAAAAAATTAATATAAAAAAACAAAATTAATAAACAAATATATTGATATTAAATTTCAACAAATCAAAAAATAGACAGAAGCAGGCGGCATTTTTGGAGCATATTTTCACAATCACCATCACATATTTTTAAGTAATTATATTTAATTTATATTTTTAAAATTATGATGTTTTAAAATGTTTCACTTGTTAATGGCGTAAATGCCGAAAAGCTTTGTGTTTTCTTTAAGAAAATAAATATTAGTGATTTAACTAATTTTCAATTGATTTTTTATAAATTTTTATACTTTATTCTTTTTTTCACATATAACGGTTTGATAGAAGAAAAGCTTTGCGGTATTTGAAAAATTTCGTTAATTTTCGCTCATTTTATTGTGGTTTATTTTTCTCATTAAAATCGCACACTGTTCAAAATTATTATTTTTCTACATCGGAGGATGGCTTAAATGCCGAAAAGTTCTGTATGCGCATTTCTTTTTAACTCGTTATTATTTATTATTACCGACTTCCGTTTTAAATTTTGGATTTAATAAGTCGCTGGAAAAACTCTACATATTCGTACACGGACGATTAATTTTACAAAGCGACCAAAGAAGATAAGCAGTTCACTAACATGTACAGACGGTAATTTTCGTAATTAGCTAATTAAAATAGTTTAAATCCCTCGTAGACGACAAATTATCCGAGCAAAGTCGTCTAAATGAAAAATTCCGAAAAAGAAGGAAATTAATTTTGAAAAAAAAAAAAAAAAAGTTATTTAAAGCCGTTCCTAATTCCGATTAGGAGGCAGAGGATTACGTTTGAAATAACGATAATAACTTTTGTCGCCGTTTTAAGTAGCGCAGGAAAAATAAGACGGATTGTTGTTCGTTAATTCCACGTTATTTGAAAAACGCGACGGTAGATAGCCGTTATAATTTTTCCTTTTTTTTTTTTTAATTTCCGTAGCGATTCTTTCGTAACAACTGTTACCAACGGTTTTACAGACTATAATGATCGGTACGAGTATCGTCGTTAGATTTAATCGGTACTGCGTTAAAATTCTTTCGTCTAACGACTACTATCTACTAAAATAGTATATTTTATAAATGAAACTGTTGCGTTAAACGAACATTTATCTTGCTTACGCGCGCGATTTTATCGCATTTATCAAGATTATTTTATTCGCGTTCGTCAGATACCCTTTTTCTCGTTCGTTCGCTATAATTAAAGATCGTCGTTCTATTAACGGTGGTGTTTCAGCAAGGAGAAGTGGAAGGGAAGTCGGAAAGTTTATCTAACGACGAGGATAAACAGTAAGAGCGACATCGCACACTGAGATCATTCCTCTGAAGCAGACGAACGTTTGTAATCGTACGGACCCGATGGAAGTCGTGTGCTGACCACAGGTCGTCTTTGTTACCATTCTATCCTTGACTGGACTAAAATTATTATTATTGCCGTGGATGCATTTTAATAATAATGTCGCGGTGGCCTAGTAGTTGCTATGCTCGACTGTCAACCTGGACGGTCGGGGGTTCGAAACGAACAGGCGACGTAGAAAACTTTTCATCATTATTTAGTTCTTACTTATCACGGATAGGGAATTGGCTCTCCACTCCGTATAACATCATATGCAAGCGCATCTGCCTTACATAAATAGTACCTGGAATGATAGCTCATTTTGTACGTAAAAATAAACGCGCACTAGTCACGACATTCGGCAACGAACAATATGACGATTATGATGAGATGCATTTTAAATTCGTTTTAAAATTTAAATTTTCTTATTTTTAATAAAGTTAAATCTTATTTAGAATGTCCTCTATGTTACTCTATTATGTATAAGTCTTCTGTCAAAAGTTTACGTTCAGGTGTACCGCAGCATATTAGAGGCCGGTATCTGTTATTTAATATTAATAAACGATATAAGTTACCGTATGGCATTTGTAAATCTTACAAATATCGTAACGGATTACAAACTATTTTTCTAGACGATGGATGTTAAACACTGATAAAACTGAAGCTCTGTAACAAGACGTCGACGATTATCTTGTGCGGAAATTAACATCGATAGCAAAAGTATTCACCGGCGAAACCAAGTTCGGTATCACGCTGGATTCTCGTTTATCCTATAATAATAATATTAATTGCATAATCGATAATAAAGCAATCCGTATTAATCTTTAATCGACGATCGTATTTATCTGTCGTTAATAAGAAATTATTATATACGCCTATTATTTAATCCAGATTAACCTACGCATTGGCTATCAGTTTCAAACGGTATATTTAAAAAATTACAACTGATTCAAAATCGTCGTCGTAGAGTAAATCGCTATAAAAAATTGCCGATATGAACTCAGAATTAAACATCTTATTATACCTATCTTCTTATATTAGTAGATTATGTAAAAAACTTTACCAACATCAAAATTGATTAATTTCATAGGTGATTAAGCCTCACCATGCGTACACTAGGTAAAAACAACGTACAATTAACCGCGCGTTACTTATTTGATTCCGTGTTTTTATCAATTATTCATTTTGTGTACACGGTATGTGTGCATATGTGTGCGTAATGTATGTACGTTTGTATGTATATATATATATTTGCATGTGTACGTCATATATTTTTGTTTTAATTTTTAATTTTCTCGCTGGTTTTTTTTGTTTGTTTTAACATTTGTCCTCATTATAATTTTCTACATTTAGTAATACTATTTATTATTAACTGTTAAGGTATTACATAACTTTACGAAACCCCTTGTTATTCGTGTCCCATTATGAAATAAAGCTTCTTCTTCTTCAATAATTACTACTTGACATGTCGCGCGGAAATCTGAAGGAGGAACTGTGATTTTTTCGGCACAGCGAGCAATCGCCGCATCTTTGGCTGCTCATCAGCCAGTTCGTTACGGCGGAGTCTAATACGAGTTGGAAACCAAAAAAATGGGACCGTTGTTTTTTTTCCTTTTTTTGATCATTTACTCGAATACTATTTATGATTATATGCATAGCGATTTTAGTGAATTCTATACGTCGGATAGGTATCGTTTCGATTTAATGCTAGGGAAGTATTTTCCAGTCTACGAAAGATTTTTTTTTTTTAAAAACCGATCGAAAAAAATACAAAATTTATTTCCAAGAAAAAAAAAAGAAACAATAACGTACCTCGGATATCTATCGACGAATTGAAATTTTCAATTATCACTCGGTAAATTTATAAAACGACATTCATCATCATCTGGTGCAACAGTCTCCGTTGCTTGTCTTTTTTCACTCGTATCGTTTATTGGTCATTCTTTTCATTTCCGCGTAACTGCAGAATCCGGAATCCCTCTTCAGATTGTCTATAATCGCGGTCTAGCTCTTATTCGTCTTCCTGGTATATATCCTTCAATCGCATCTCGCAGCAATCCTGCATGTCGTAATGCCCAGTATCCGTTTTTTAATCTGGTTCAGTATTTGCCGTCTTTCATTTATCCGTTTTAAAACTTTTTTTTGTTTTTTTTTTTATTTTCCCCTTCCAGCTTATTTTCTCCATCCGCCTTCCGTTTCAAATACTTCTATCCTATCCTAGTTTTGTACACGTCCATATTTCCGATCCATAAAATGTTACTGGCCACGCGTATGGTTTTATAAAACGACATTACAGTTGTTAATAGTGAATGCGATAACTATATATAAAACACGATTTTACAAAGAACAAAATGCCGATCAAAAACTAGATTACCTCTCTATAATATTATGTAGAAAAAAAAACAGATTTGTCATTTCCATAATTTTCTTACTCGTCTCTAAACTATCGGCGAGTATTCGATTTTTAATAGACGACTAAATTTTCAAATTAGAACGAAGATTCGTTTTAATCGTGAAAAGTTACTGATAATTAAATTATCCTTCGACTTTAACAATTGACGTCTGAGGGACCTATTCCAGCAATAATAGTGATAAAACTGCATTTATAAAATAATCTGTTAGTGAATGTGGACAATCAACAATCGGCAATATGAAATTTATACATGAACAATATCTAATAAAATGAAAATACGTAAAAATATCGGACAATATAAAATTTATTAAACGATAAAGGCAATAGTGTACTTTATATTGTCGGATGTATTTATTTACTTTTAAGGGCTATTGTATAAATTTCACATTGTCGAATGGTTTTTTATCTGTTTTCATTTCAACTGCTATCGCGTTTGTTTATGTATAAATTTTCTATCGCTTATTGTTTCACTATCAAATTATTTTAAAATATTCTTTTATCACTTTGATCATTTTTGTACATTGTTTACCTAAGTAATATTTTTTTTACATTTTATATTTTCATATATATATATATAATTTGTATTTTTTGTATTCGCTTGATAATGGCTTAACAGCCGAAAAGATTTGTGATTTTTCACTTAAAAATATATATATATATATAATTTTAACTCCTGTTAATTTATAAATAGCGTATATATGATATATATATATATATATATATATGTGTGTGTATGTGTCAGGAAGAAAAATAAGACAGATAATTAAAAAAAAAAATAGTTAAAAAATAAAGATAGAAAAATCGATTTTTTAAATTTAATTAGGAAAAATCAGAAAGTTTCTAGAATTTTTCTTTAAAATAAAAAAAAATAGAATGAGCTGGTAATAAATTAAATAAAATGAGAGTAAAACTTCAGAAATTTTACTCGTATAAATTATAACATTTAATTTAAAGTTTTCTTAACGAGGGGACATTTTCTTAACGAGGGGACATCGGTGAATTTGAAAATTTTCGTCATCATTAAATTTAATTATCGATCGCGATACGGCCACTTTAAATTAACGACATCAGGTAACAACTGCTACCTCTACCCCCCCGAATAACTTCCCAACTTTTATTTTATCAAAAATTTTAAAAAAAGAAAAAATGAAAATGTTATAAATTGTAGCGTTATTTATTTCTGAAATATATGTATATACGGAATGAAAAAATAAAATGATTAATAATGATAGTAATAATAATGATAAATTAATAATAGCGATATAAAAATTAATATGATAACGGAAAGGAGATTCGTCGACCGTTATAAAAATTTATCATTATTCGACTTTCAACTACGAATTTTGAACACCCCCTTCCTACATTAAAAGACGAACGGAAAGGATTGTTCGCGGTTCAATAAACGCGCGCTCGAAGATGTCACCATCACCACGTAGCATCTTTATCTGCCTTAAGATTACACGCGTCTACCTATTTATACGGTGCAATATCTGATGAACCTATAATCCATGTTACTTGCGACGTCGGTTATGTTTTTAACTGTTTTTTGATTATGTCCTCATCTCCAAACTTCTTCTCCTCGCTACTGGTTCGATTTATCCTTATATAGCGGGCGTGAATAATTCTTCTCCTAATTTGATCTGTCGGATATTTCCTTTCCTAATGTAGTCTGTCCAACCTATTAAAATTAACGGAAAACCGATTCCGCAACAGGACGAGATGAAATATTCATACATGGTAAAATAAAAAAAAATTAACTCGGTGAAAGCATATTAAAGCCAAATGTAAATAATTAACCGTGAGATTATGTTCGACAAGTATTCAGGCTTAAGAGTGAAAAATAAATAAATAAATGATTCATTTATAAAGCCATAAAGCTTGTGTAGACGTATGATCTCATGTTGCGAGGCTGCGCTAATTCGTATAAATAAAGTGCGGAGATCCGAAAATAAGGCATCATTGACACCCGCAGGC